>CDFE01038857.1:7219-26758 GCA_000826465.1 Acanthamoeba mauritaniensis | reverse complement strand
CCGAGCCTGTGGCGGGTTGCGCAACTCAACAGCTTCTCCGGGCTGTTCAAGATCGTGGACCGCCTCTACCAGGTTCGTAATATCGACATCACGAACATTACGTTCATTGAGGGGGAGACGGGCATCATCGTCGTCGACCCCTGCGTCTCGACGCTCGCCGCCCGTGCTGCGATGGATCTCTACTTCGCGCATCGTCCGCGCAAGCCGGTCACGGCCGTCATCTATACGCACAGCCATATCGACCACTTCGGCGGCGTTGCCGCCGTGACGAATGTCGAAGACGTTGCAGCGGGCAAGACCAAGATCATCGCCCCGGCCGGATTCACCGAAGAAGCTGTCAGTGAGAATATCTACACCGGCAACGCGATGATTCGACGCGTCATGTACATGGCCGGTAATCCACTGAAGACGGGGTACGGCGCGGGGCAGACACTCGGGACGGGGCTTGGGATACCGGGAGCAGATGCCCCGCCGACGCTGATCCCACCTACGGACATCGTGACTCACACCGGCCAGAAAATGACCATCGATGGCCTGGAATTCGAATTCCTGAATGCGCCAGGCAGCGAAGCGCCAAGCGAGATGCATTTCTACATTCCAGCCCTGAAGGCCTTGTGCACGGCGGAGAACGCAACTCATACCCTGCATAATTTCTACACGCTGCGCGGCGCCAAGACTCGGGACATCGCCAAGTGGGTCAAATATCTCAATCAGACGCTCGAGATGTGGGGGGATCAAGCGGAGGTGCTGTATGCGCCTCATCATTGGCCGATGTGGGGCAACGCAGCAATCAGGCGACACATCGAAACCTATCGAGATGTCTTCAAGTTCATCCACGACCGGTCGCTGCATCTTGCCAATGCCGGCCACACGATGCCCGAGATCGGCGATCTGGTGAAGCTCCCACCCGAACTCGACAGCAATTGGGCAACCCGCGGCTATTACGGCACAGTGAGTCACGATGCGCGGGCGGTGTACAACTTCTATCTTGGTTATTACAGCGCCAATCCTGCCGAACTCGATCCACTGCCTCCGGTTCAAGCTGCCCCGCGTTATGTCGAGATGATGGGCGGTGCCAACGCGATTCTGGAAAAAGCCAAAAAGGCATACGATGCCGGCGAATATCGATGGACGGCCCAACTGCTCTGGCACCTGATATTGGCGGAGCCCAACAACCAGTCTGCCAGGCAGTTACAGGCAGATACATTCGAACAATTGGGATATCAGTCGGAAGCAGCGACGTGGCGCAATATCTACTTTGTAGGAGCGCAAGAGCTGCGCGTCGGCGTACCTAAAGATACACCCGAACTCGCTTCATCGCCTGATCTGGTGAAGCACCTGCCGGTGGAAATGGCTTGCGATTTCCTCGCCATCCAGTTGGACACCGCAAAGACCTCAGGGAAAACCATCACGATCAATCTTGAAGTCGATGATGGGCAGAAACTCGCGCTCGTGCTGCGGAACAGCGTTCTGAACTATTCGGCGAGGTTGGCCGCAACGCCTGATCTCACGATCAGGGGGACAAGCGCGGCGATTGTCGCCACGCTCATGGGCGGCAAACCCGAGCAGGCTATCAGTCAAGGCATTGTAAAAGTTGAAGGGCGACAGGCAGCCTTGAGCGAATTGTTGAGCCTGACAACTCCGCCCGAATTCTGGTTCCCGATCATCACGCGCCCCGCATGGAAGACGTGATTAGGGTGTGACCAATGAGTGGACTCAACTCCACGGCATTGGAAGCTCGATTTGTGAGCAGCGTCCTAGCTGTCTTGATGAAGGAGGGATGGCGTTACAGCTAAGCCTTCTCACCGCGCAGCTTGCCGACAACGCGGGTCGGGAAGAAATACACGCCGACGGGGAACCACCTCCGGGCGGTGTCCCGAAGGACATACTTTTAGTTTCGCGGAATCGCTATTGCTCTGAATTGACTTCTGCTTTCGTCCGCATAGCGGACGTGGCCGGATACCCTGCTCGATCAGGTCGCGATTGACCCATAGCGGACCTGCGGTGTCCGCGCGGAATAGATCGTCCGTATCGCATCGTCGTCCCAAATCCTATACAATCGGCCCCTCGCATTCTCGCAGGCGGATGGCCGCGTGCATGGTACCGATACCGCGCGGTCGCGCCTCAGCAGCGGAGGCGGTCATGAGCAGAACTGTAATTGCGGCTCTCGCGTTGATTTGCGCCATAGCATCGCCTCGCGCGCAAGATTTCTCTGCCGAGGACCTCGCAGGCCGCACCATTGAGCGGCGAGCGGTCGAGACCGTCATCTGGGGCATGCCGGCGGTCAACACAGATCTGATGCTTCAGGCGATGATTGGCAGCGCCAAGGGCACGCCCAACCAGATCGTCTATTGGTCGCGCCTGCCGGACTGGAAGAACCAGACGCTCACGCCGAATCCCGATGTGATCTACCTGATGCCGTTCATCAACACGAAGGACGCCGGTCCAATGGTGTTGGAAATCCCGCCGGCCGACGATGGTGTGATCAACGGCACTGTCATGGATGTCTGGCAAGTGCCGCTGGAGGATGTGGGGCCGGCCGGCGTCGACAAGGGAAAAGGCGGCAAATATCTTGTCCTGCCTCCCAGCCATTCGGCCGCCGTTCCGGATGGCTACATCGCTCTGCCCTCAATGAACTATCAGGGCTATGCGCTGCTGCGCTCGATTCTCAAGAGCGGCAGCGATGCCGACGTCGCCAAGGCGGTCGCCTATGCCAAGCGGATCAAGTTGTATCCGCTCTCACAGGCGGCCAACCCGCCGATGACGACATTCGTCGACGCGATCGACGTCGTTTACGACTCCACCATTCCGTATGACTTGCGTTTCTTCCAGTCGCTCGACCGCGTGGTGCAGATAGAGCCGTGGCTCCCGCGCGACAAGCTGATGATCGACATCCTCAAGTCGGTCGGCATCGAGAAGGGCAAGCCGTTTAATCCCAATGCGAAAACACAGGACATCCTGAAGTCAGCCGCGCGCGAAGCCCACGCCCTCCTGGAAAGCCGCTACAATGGCTTGTTCGCGCCCTATTTTGACATCAGTCGATGGGCGGTCCCGGCGTTCCCCGACTATCTCAAGGCGTCGCAAGACGGCTTCTCCGATCCGAATGCATATCCTTTCGACAACCGCGGCCTTGTCTTTACTTTCGCGTTCTTCACGCCCAAGCATCTTGGGGAAGGACAGTTCTATCTGATGACGGTCAAGGACAAGGAGGGGCAGAATTTCGACGGCAGCATGAGCTACCGCCTCTCCGTGCCCGCGAACGCACCGGTGAACCAGTACTGGTCGGCGACGGTCTACAATCGCGCCAGCCACAGTCTCATCCGCGACATGTCCCGGTCCGGGCGCGGCTCACAAAGCCAGGGTCTGCAAAAGAACCCCGACGGCTCCGTGGACATCTATTTCGGACCCAAGGCTCCGGCAGGCAAGGACTCGAACTGGGTGCCGACGAACCCGAGCGGACAGTTTGAAGTTCTCTTCCGCTTCTACGGCCCCGAAAAGTCGCTGTTCGACAAGACGTGGAAGCTGCCGGACATCGAAAAAGTAACGGCGCAGTGAGAGGGAAGCCATGAGCCGTCTCCGCTCACTAATCTTCTCGGGTTTGGCGCTGACGGTGTCTGTTGCGGTCGCGCAGGCACAGCCGCTGGGAAATGCCATCCCTGTCACCGTCGATAACTTCAACCGTGCCGAGACCGATATGAATTTTGCCGGCGGGGGCGGCAGTCAGGTCGGCAGGTTCTTGCACCACCGCGAGCCTATCTCGATCGACTTTCCCATCGTGCGCCCCAACCGCGACACTTTGTATTCGCTATCGGTCTTTGATCTCGATGCGGGACCGGTGACGGTCACGTTGCCCAATGCGGGTCAGCGTTTCATGTCAATGCAGGTGATCAATGAGGACCATTACACTCCAGAAGTTGTCTATGGCGTCGGCACCTACACGTTCAACAGGGAGAAGATCGGCACCCGCTATGTCTCGTTAGGAGTGCGCATTCTGGTCAATCCGGGTGACCCGGAAGACATCAAGCAGGTTCACGCCTTGCAGGATGCCATCACGGTCGCGCAGCCAGGCGGCCCAGGGCGTTTTGAAGTGCCGAACTGGGATCAGGCCAGCCAGAAGAAGGTGCGCGACGCACTTCTGGCGCTGGCTGAAACCCTCCCCGACACAAAACGCACGTTCGGAGCTCGGGATCAGGTCGATCCTGTTCGACACCTGATTGGAACAGCGTTCGCCTTCGGCGGCAATCCCGAGAAAGATGCCCTCTATCTCAATGTCACCCTGAACAGGAACGACGGCACGACGGTGCATCGTCTCACTGTCAAGGACGTGCCGGTTGACGCCTTCTGGTCGATCAGCGTCTACAACGCAGAGGGACACTTCCAGAAGAACGCGTTCAACGCTTACGCGCTCAACAACATCACCGCGAAAAAAGAGATCGACGGCGCCGTCATTGTTCAGTTCGGCGGCTGCGACGGCAAGATTCCCAATTGCCTGCCGACCATGCCGGGTTGGAACTACATGGTGCGGCTCTATCGTCCGCGCGCCGAAATTTTGAACGGCACATGGAAATTCCCTGAGGCGGAGCCGGGGAATTGACGTCGTCCTCTGCCAACCTGAGGTCTGCTTGTGGCACATCGCGTGATCTCGCTGGATAGGCCCGCCCCGGGAACCGCCTCCGGGCGGTGTCCCGAAGGACATACTTTTAGTTTCGCATAATGCTATCGGGTGCTGGCATTCATGCCGGGCACCGATTATGTGCGCGTGGGCTGGAGGGCGCCTGCGCATTTTGATGCGCGGCACACATCAGGAGGAATGCCATGAAGCGCGTCTCTCTGATCGCTGCACTGTCGCTGATCATTCTGCTTCCGTTCCCCGCTACGGCTGCCGACAACCATGCGGTTGTATCCCCTGATCAACTGAAATGGGGGGCGGCACCACCGGCTTTCCCGAAAGGTGCACAGATAGCCGTGCTGAGCGGTGATCCGTCGAAGGAAGGACTTTATGTTGTTCGGGTGAAGGTGCCTGCCGGATACAAGGTGCCGCCGCATACACACCCGAACGACGAAAATATCACCGTCATCTCCGGGACGTTCAACATCGGAATGGGTGGCAAGTTCGATGATAAAAATGGAAGCGCTCTGAAGGCGGGAGGTTTTGCGCTCGCCCCGAAGGGTATGCAGCATTACGCCTGGTTTACCGAGGACAGCATCATCCAGTTGCACGGGATGGGCCCGCAAGACATCACCTACGTCAATCCGGCCGATGATCCGCGCAAGAGCAATTAGGGCTAAATGCTAGCCATTGCGAGGAGCGTAAGCGAAGAAGCAATCCAGTTTCTTGACCGTAGATCTGGATTGCTTCGCACCGCTCGCAAAGACGGACGCGGGATCTGGCGAAGATGTTTCACGCGCGCAGCGGCGCGCAAATCTCTCAGCCTGTGGTTTGCAGCCGCTGAAGTCTCGGCGCGCTCAGTGCGACACGTGTCGGTAATGCCTTTGGTGCATGCGTGACGAGCCTTTCGATCTCGATTCGCCGTTGCTGCTGGACAAACCTGATTGCGAAGCCATCGGGGAAAATCCGAGTGACACGTCCGACGCATGTACCCACGGACAGCGGTGTGCCCAATTCGGGTTGAACGGTGCTGGAGACGGCGACGCCGGACACCGAAATGTCGATGATGAAGCAAGAACATATGCTGCCGTCGGCGAAGAGCAGCGTCGAGTGCGGAACCTCCGGAAAAAACCGTGCGTGATCCCTGCGATCCCGGATCGATGGGTCCCTTTCTCTTTGTTCGAGCCACGTGAGCCGCTGCGCCAGCGATTGGCGCGTGGCGGCTGTCGTATCCAGCTCCATCAGAAAGCCGCCGGGCACGATGTCGGAGACGCGGCCCTCGAACTTGCCGAACTCGCTGAAGAAGGACGAGAGCTTGTCGCCGATACGCCCCGGGATCGGCGCATCAACCAGTGCGCGGAACGGCGACACCCGGCGCGTGCGGCAGGCAAATGCGCGAGGCTGGCCGGATGCGTCGTACCAGTTCGGCAGGGTGTAGCTACCGGACACGGATAGCTTCACCGCGCGTTGCTTCAAGAACTTTTCAATGCTCATCGGACTGTTGCCGTGCTGTCCTGAATTGTCTTGGGAGGCTACAAGATACGACAGCCATGTTAACGACGAGGTGCAGTGGAACCTCAACGGGTTCGTATTTTTCAGGATGAGTTAACGCGGCTTTACGAAATTGCGCGCAAATGCGGGACGCATGCTATGTCTTGCTTTGCCATCGAAGAGCCAAGGCAATGCCGAATAAATCCGGCCAACGAGAATTGCGGTGCAATCAAGCCTGACTCTCGCCGGGACGACGCGGATACATCTCGCCCCTTACGCCTTCTTCCCGCGCAGTTTGCCGACCACGCCGGTGGGGAAGAAATACACGCTGGCGATGAACAGCAGCCCAAGCCACAGCAGCCAGCGGTCGGGATGCAGCAGATCCGGCAGCACGGGGATGCCCGCGCCTGCGGTGGCCTTCGAAGCCATGCCCATCAGTGTTTGCAGATAGTTCTCCGCGAGAATGAACATCGCAGCACCGATCACAGCGCCGTACATCGTGCCCATGCCGCCGATCACCACCATCAGGAGAATATCGACCATGATGATGAAGGAGAGCGACGTCTCCGGGCCGGCATAACGCAGCCACAATGAATTCAGTATGCCCGCGCAGGCGGCGACGAGAGCGGCCAGCACATTGGCCCACGTCAGGTGAAACACGGTGCGATAGCCGAGCGCTTCGGCGCGGAAACGGTTTTCGCGGACTGCCTGCAGCACGCGCCCGAATGGCGAGTTCACGATGCGCAGCAGCGTGAGGATCATCGCCGCAGAGCCAAAGAACACGATGTAGTAAGTCAGCGTGCGGCCGTTGAACTCGAACCCGAACACGCTCTTCGAGATCAGAACAGTGCCGGGGCGCAGCAGTTCGGGAAGCTGAAAGCTGCGGCCATCGTCGCCGCCGGTCAGCCATGACAGTTGTGAGGCAAGCACAAGGAACGCCGATGCCACCGCAAGCGTGATCATCGCGAAGAAGATCGCCTGCACCCGCAGCGAGAACAATCCGATGCCCAGCGCCAGCAGTGCCGCCAGCGGCAGGCCGATGACAATGCCGGTGGCGACGCTGGCCCATGTCGGCCCCATCGCATACAGCGCGATGGCGATGGAGTAGCTGCCGATGCCATAGAACATCGTGTGCGCGAACGACACCGTGCCGGTGTAGCCGAGCAGCAGGTCGTAGGACGCCACCAGTGCGGCGAAGATGCAGATCTTGGTGGCGACGTTCATCGCCTTGGCGCCGGGAAACAGGAACGGCGCCAGCGCCAGCATCGTCACAATGACGATGAGCAGGAGGCCGAGAATGCGGCTGCGCGGCGGATCGCCGGAAAGGATCATCATCGATTTGTCACCGGATAGAGTCCGCGCGGTCGCCACATCAGGATCGCAACCATCAGCAGGATGTTCGAGACCAGCGCCAGCTTCGGCACCAGGAAGCCGCCGTAGTTGGCGATCATCGCGACCAGAATGGCGCCGATGAAACAGCCGCCGATGGAGCCGAGGCCGCCGATGATGATGACGATGAACACCAGCACCATCAGGTCGCCGCCCATCGAGGCGTGTACTTCCTCGCGGTAGAGGCCCCACATGATCCCGCCGAGCCCTGCGAGCGCGGAGCCGACCATGAACACGCCAAGAAACAGCCGCTTGATGCGATAGCCGAGCGCCTCGACCATTTCGCGATTCTCGACGCCGGCGCGGATCAGCAGGCCGATTTTGGTGCGGTTCAGCACCAGCAGCACGAGGCCAAACACCACAAGACCGACGACCATCGCCAGCACGCGATATTTGGCGATGGCGATGTCGCCGAAGATGAAGGAGCCGCGCAGCGATGTCGGCAGCGGCAGCGGAATGCGCTGCGGTCCCCACAGCGCGTAGAGCGTCTGCTCGGCGACGATCAGCCCGCCCATGGTGATCAGGATTTGCTTGAGGTGACTGCCGTAGACCGGAAGGATCAGCACGCGCTCGAATACGAGACCGACCGCCCCGGACACCGCCATCGCCAGCAGGGCCGCGGGGGCCAATGCAAGGAGGTTCAGCCACAGCGAGTCGGCCTGGATGTATCCGGCCATCGGCACCAGCACCAATGTCGCAACATACGCGCCGACCGCAATAAACGCGCCGTGCCCGAAGTTCAGGACATCCATCAGGCCGAACACCAGCGTCAGACCCGAGGCCATGATGAAGATCATCATGCCCATGGCGAGGCTGGCGACCGTCAGAGTGACCCATGTACTCGGCGAGCCGATCAGCGGGATCATCGCCAGCGCAAGTACGACCGGCAGCAGCAGCGGGATAAAATCGCGGCTGGCTTGCGGCAGCGGTTCGGCGGCCGCCAAGGAGGTTGTCGAGTCGGTCATTGGTGCGCCTCGAGGCTGAGACCCAGCAGCTTTTCCTGCAATGATGTGTCTTTCGCGAGTTCGGCCATCGCGCCGCGATGCACGATCTTGCCGTTGTCCATCACCAGCACGTTGTCGCCGACTTCCTGAGCCACGCGGAAATTCTGCTCGACCAGCAGGATGGTCGCGCCGCGCGTCTTCACTTCAGCAAGACATTCGATGAGATTGACGACGATGGCGGGGGCAAGGCCCTTGGTCGGTTCGTCGATCAAGAGCAGCTTGCGCGGCTCGACGATGGCGCGGGCGATCGACAGCATCTGCTTTTGTCCGCCGGACAGCGAACCCGCGCGCGACAGCCAGAAGCGTTTCAGCGCCGGAAAGAATCCGAAGATCCATTGCAGCCGCGTATCGTCCAGCGGACCTGCGCGTGCGGCGAGGATCAGGTTTTCCTTCACGGTCAGATCGGAGAACACCGACATGGACTCCGGCACGTAGCCGACGCCGAGGCTGGCGATGTCCGGCGTGAGTTTCTTCTCGGTGCGCTGGCCTTCGAGCGTGATCGTGCCGGACGAGGGCGGCGAGAGGCCCATGACGGTGCGCAGGGTCGTGGTCTTGCCCGCGCCGTTGCGGCCAAGCAGCATGGTGATCTGGCCTTCCGGCACGACAAAATCGACACCGTGCAGGATGTGATACTGCGCGATATGGGTATGAACGCCGGTGAGGGATAACATGTCGCTCATGCCGAAATCCCTTTCGGCGGGGCGTCATTGCGAGGAACTCTTGCGACGAAGCAATCCAGCTCTTCCTCGCGGCTCTGGATTGCTTCGATTCGCTCGCAATGACGAAGAAACGGGAATTCGACATTCATCATGCGGCGGTCTTTCCGGGCGCGATGCCGAGATAGGCTTCCTGCACGATCGGCGAGGCGATCACCTCGGCGGGCTTGCCGTCCGCCACCAGTTGCCCGTTGTGCAGAACGATGATGCGGTCGGCGAGCGAGCGCACCACGTCCATCTTGTGTTCAACCAGCAGGATGATCTTGCTGGTGTCCTGCTTGAGGCGCGCGATGAGATCGAGCACCACCGGCACTTCGTCGACGCTCATGCCTGCTGTGGGCTCATCGAACATGAAGACCTTCGGCTCCAGCGCCATCATCAACGCGACTTCGAGCTTGCGCTGATCGCCGTGGGACAGGGCTGCGGCAGCGACCGCGCGGCGGTTGCCGAGCGCGATTGAATCGAGAATAGCGTCGGCGCGTTCGATCAGGTCGCGGCGCTTCATCCATGGGCGGAGCATCTCGTAATGCACGCCGCTTGCGGCCTGCACGGCGAGGCGAACGTTTTCCTCGACGCTGAGATTGGGGAACAGGTTGGTCAACTGAAAGGCGCGGCCGAGGCCCTTGCGCGTGCGCAATGGTGCGGTGAGGCCGGTGATGTTCTCGCCCGCGAGCAGGACGTCACCGGCGCTCGGACGGAGTTGTCCGGAGATCAGGTTGAAATAGGTGGTCTTGCCGGCGCCGTTGGGGCCGACAATGGCCGTCAGTTCGCCGGGGCGAAAGGTGCAACTCACCTTGTTGACGGCGACATGGCCGCCGAAACGGATGGTCAGGTCGCGGGTCTCGAGGGTGAGGGGCATGGAATTCGCTGCCAAAGATTTGATGCGAGCGGCTTCTTTTCACCTCTCCCCGTTTACGGGGATAGGTCGCGAGCCTTCAGGCGAGCGGGTGAGGGGCTTCTCTTATCGCAAGTCCCGGCCCCTCACCCGGAGCCTTCGCTGCGCTCAGTCTCCGACCTCTCCCCGCAGGCGGGGAGAGGTGAAGAGTTCAGTTGTTCTTACCGCTTGTTCTTGATCGGGATCTGCATGTCCTCGATCTTGAGTTCGCGCACCAGCTCGTTGTCGGCCCAGGCGAGGTTCGGATCGACCTTGACGCGGAAGTGATACATGCTTTGCAGCGCCTGATGATCCTCCTTGCGGAACATCATCTTGCCCTTCGGCGTATCGAACTCCATGCCTTCCATCGCCGCGATCAGTTTTTCGGTGTCGGTCGACTTGGCCTTCTGCACGGCGGTGACCGCCGCCATCGCCGCAGCAAACCCGCCCGCCGTGAAGAAGTCCGGCGGCGCGTTGAAGCGCTTCTGGTGCTCGGTGACGAGCCACTCGTTGATCGGGTTTTTCGGAATGGCGTAGTAGTAGTAAGTCGCACCTTCCAGGCCGGGCAAACGCTTGTAAGCCGCCAGCGCCGGGAGAATGTTGCCGCCGCTCGACAACTCGATGCTGTAACGCTTCGGGTCCATGTCCTGGATCTTGGTCAGCGGATCGCCGCCGCCGGCCCAGATCACCCAGATGATCTTGCGGCCCGGCTTGTCCTTCAGTGCGTCGAACAGGCGCTGGCCTGCGGCGGTGAAGTCGGTGGTCGCGGGTGGAACGTATTCTTCCGCAGCCAGCGTTGCACCGGTCTTGGAGAGGGCTTCCTTGAACGCGGCGACGCCGTCGCGGCCGAACGCATTGTCCTGGCCGAGGGTCGCGATGGTCACGCCCTGCTTGCCGATGGCGACGGCGTTGGAGATCGCATCCTGCGACGAGTTGCGGCCGGTGCGGAAGATGTAGCGATTCCACTTTTCGCCGGTGATGGCATCCGCCACGGCCGGCTCGACGATCAGCACCTTCTTGTTTTCTTCGGCGACCGGCAGCATGGCCAGCGCCGCGCCTGACGCCGTGGTGCCGATGGCGAGATCGACCTTGTCGTCCTGATAGGCTTCGGCGAGTGCGGCCTTGGCGAGGTCCGGCTTGCCCTGATCGTCCTTGGTGATGAGCACGATCTTGCGGCCATCGACCGTCATGGTGTTCTTGGTGGCGTATTCCAGGCCCATGCGCAGACCGTTTTCCGTCTGCTTGGCATAGGCTTCCAGCGGCCCGGTCTTGCCGTAGATCAGCGCGATCTTGAGATCGTCGGCTGTCGCCGGTGCTGCGGCCAGTGCGGCCGCGACGCCTGCGAGAATTGCAATCTTACGCATTGATGTCCTCCCCATTTCCTTGAGGGACGATACATGCTCGCGTCGGAATTACCAATTTTTTTGCGGCGACCGGTTGGGCAGGGAATAATGGCGTTTTAGGCTGTCTTCAGCCTGCGGCGAGGGGCCAACGGCATATCGAGACGATTAGGGCGTGAACCCATAAATTTGGAGTGGCCGGCGGACGTTCGCTTGGGTGCGTATAACAGACTCAAGTCGTGCATCGCGCCTTGTCCGAAAAGTGCCAAGACCGGATATGAAAACCGCGGTTGTCGAAGACTGGTTTTGCCAGATCATCCAGCGTTTCCGACGATAGGTCGATATGGGCAGCGTTTACTTTGGAAGGCATTCCACATTGTAGGCAATGATAATCTGCGCCGGGTCAGCTTTGCCGATGGTCTTCAAGTCTTCTATGCCACTTCTCAGCTTGGCTCCGGCGTCCCTTAAACTTCCTTCAAGCGCCGACTTGGCGGCCCTGCATCGCTCTTCGTTCGAGAACTCTTGAAATACCACGGTCGGACGGAGCCTCCATTCCGCCCTGTCGTTTGTAGCTGCCGGGCTAACTGAGTAGGAGAAGACGTACATCAGTATCCACATCGGTATGCTCCACTTGTGATGCGACGGCAGTGAGGGGGCCTCCCTCCCGTGTTGGGCGCGGATCGGCTTCGCCTCCGTTATTCCGTTGACTTAAGCGCGGCCGAGCACGCGGGCGACAATTCGGCTACCCGCTCTTTGAGGCAACGTACGATGCGCTGGCCACTGGGCCGAAGCCCTCTGCACAAGCGCTCCACGTCGCTTTTGCATTCGCGTGCAATCTTAACGGGGTCGGTCAAACGGTTCTTGGCGAATGCATCTTGACCAGACAACGCGATTGCAATGCCGAGCAACGGACTGAGCCAGTTCATCTCTGACTCCCTTCTAGAAAGCTGTTCACGTGCCTGAGCCCGAGGGCACGATGTTGACCTAGATCAAACCATTGATGGTGGTGACGTTCTTCTTGACAGGTCAATTCCCTGGATTTGATCTATTTCGCCGCGTGAGGGATGCAGATGTCAGACAATCCCATGGACGTAATCGAAGCAGCCATTCGCTCCGCATTCATCAGTTACCCAAAGGAAGATGACCCGGATTGGAGAAGTCCGCATTGGATTAATCCGGAAGAGTGCACGCACCTGGCGCAGGGCATCCTGCTGGAGTTGCAGGCAAAGGGATTTGAAATCGTGAAGAGGCAGACCTGATAGATCGACGGCGGCCCGCGCAATCGGTCGTTTCAGGGCGGCGGTTTGTCGCTGTCGTCCTGTCTACGCTTCGGCCGAGGAGCCAACTCGTCAGCAGCCGTCGTCAAATTGTAAGATGGCCAGAACGCCCACCGCGAGGCGGCTTCTGCGATCTCGGACTGCGAACTGACTTGAAGTTTCTGCAACAGCCGCTTCCGCTGCTCGCCAATCTGGTCGTCTCGTCCGCCGATGTCATGGGCAATGGCATGGTTAGAGTGGCCGCGGGCGAGACGCCGCAATAGGCGCTTTTCACGCGCGCTCAGTATCGGATCGTTTATCAAGCGAAGATCGCGATTGCAGCTAGCACTATGGGGATAAAACCACCGACAATGACGCATAAGCGATAGGCAAGGTCGTCTGCCATGGCACGCACCCGAGCTGTACTTACATGGTAACCGTACACCCGAGGGCGGCGCGCGACATGTGCAGTTTGTGCCATGTTTTTAATTGAGCGGGAGGCGAAGCATGTACCGGCATATTCTCATTCCGACAGATGGTTCGAAGCTAGCGGAGCATGGGGTGGCGCATGGGTTGGCGCTGGCTAAATCCCTTGGAGCCAAGGTATCAGTAATCTTCGTTGTGGAACCGTTTTCAGAAATGACAGGGCGGTTCCGGGAAGCAGTCAAAAATTATGCTGAGCTGCGCAAGGAACAGGCCGCTAGCGCGCTGGAACACGCGGCAAATGGGGCCCAGGAGGCGGGTGTTTCCTGCGAGACGATTCAAGTCGAGAACGGGCAACCCCATCAAGCCATCATCGCAGCAGCCGAGGACAAAGGCTGCGACCTTATTGTTATGTCATCGCATGGTCGCAGCGGACTTTCCATGCTTCTAATCGGCAGTGTGACAAATAAGGTGCTGGCACAAGCGAAGATCCCCGTACTGGTTTGTCAGTGAATGTGACGACCGCTCGATGAGTCAAATAAACGCGCCGGGCGATGTAGATAACGTCCGGTCGCATCAATCCGAATTTGGCTACGTGCTATGAGTCCACACCCTAGTAATGAGGCGGCGGTTCGTTGGCGGGGCCCGCGCCCGATTTCATCTCGGCGTCTTCAAGCCGTTCGCGCAGACTGAGCATCTCGCGGCTCAGGGCATCGATCTGCTTCCACTGCGCGGTGATGGTGTTGTTCAGGGCCTCGATGGTCTCGTCCAGATACGCGATCCGGATTTCCAGTGCGTCGATCCGCGCGGCGGGCGAGGGGGTCTCAGTCATCGGCCTGCTCGCTCATCTCGATTTCGGTCGCGTCGGTGTGATCCGCACCGTCTCCGCGTGATGTTTGACGTTCGCTGAGCCCGTGACCGAGCGCGATGCGCTGGTCGAACACGAAGCATTCGCCGCGCCACAGGCTTTGCGTCTCCGGGATGTCTTCCAGATATTTCAGGATGCCCCCCTTGAGATGGTAGACCTCCTCGAACCCCTGCGACAGCAAATAGGAACTGGCCTTTTCGCAGCGGATGCCGCCGGTGCAGAACATCGCAATTTTCTTGTGCTTGTTCGGGTCGAGCGCCCGGCCGGCGAAATCCGGGAATTCACCGAAGCGTGTGATTTTCGGATCGACAGCGCCTTCGAATGTGCCCATCTCGACCTCGAAGCCATTGCGGGTGTCCAGCAGCAGCACATCATCCTGCTTGATGAGTGCGTTCCAGTCGGCGGCATCGACGTAAATACCGACCTTGGCGTTGGGGTCGGTCTCCGGATCGCCCAGCCGCACGATCTCCTTTTTCAGCCGGACCTTCATCCGGTTGAACGGCATCTCGCTTGCGCCCGAGAACTTCAGTTCCAGATTGTCGAGGCGGCCATTGAACAGCGCGCCGTTCTGCAACTGGTTCATCAGGGCATCGATTGAGACTTCGCGGCCGGCCACGGTCCCGTTGATGCCTTCGGCTGCGAGCAGGATGATGCCCCGCACGTCCAGCGCCACGCACATGTTGCGCAGCGGCTCACGCAGGGCCTCGAAATCGGGGAGTGCGACAAACTGATAAAAGGCGGCGACTTTGTACGACATGGCCCGGGGTTATATCAGTACCGGGCGGGGCGAAAAGAGCAGGTATTCTGCCTCCGTAGGGCTAATGGCAGGGCTGCCTGTTTGCCGCATTTTGGAGCAAATTTGGCCCCATCGGCGGTGTTGCGTCCAGTCAGATGGCTGCCGAACCGTCGCGGGATGTGTCGCGAAAGCCACTTAAACCTGCTTTATTTGGTAGCATGCCTCGCGTTGCCCAGTGCCCCGAATCCGAAGTTCGCTTGATCCCGCAGCACGTTCCGGGCGAACTTCGAATTCGGAAGGGCACTGGAAAAATACGATTCTAGTGTGGTTTAGGTTCGCAAGTCCGCAAGAGAACGCGCCGTAGAAATAATGCGGACTTGCGAACCACCACACTGGGGAATCTGCTAGATAAAACGTCGGCTTACCTCGAATCGGAACTGTCCCGTTGCATCAGATTTCAAAAGAGCCTGTTCAAGGCGATTCCGGAAAGCATCACTTCAGCATCGCATTCGGGCTCGAACGGATCGGTCTGATCGCGCTGCGCGCGCCGAAGCTGGCGGCCACTGTCCTGCTCGCGCTCTGTGTCGTCGCGGTGTTCGGCATTCAGCGCATCAAGATCGACGATTCGCTCAGCCAGCTATTTCGCTCCGATACGCCCGAATACAAACAATATGAAGAGGTGACCAAGCGTTTCCCCTCCAGCGAGTATGACGTGCTGGTGGTGGTGGAGGGCAAGTCGCTGCTGGAGCGTTCCTCGCTCGAGAAAATACGCGATCTCGTCACGGACCTCCAACTCGTGGACGGCACCCGCGGCATCATCTCGCTGTTCTCCGCACGCCAGCCGCCCGAGGGCGGCAAGTTGCCCGCTGCGCTGTTCCCGGAAACGCTGCCGGAAGGTGCGGCCTACGACGAATTCATCAAGCGCGTCCGGGACAACGAGGTCATCAAGGGCAAGCTGCTGTCGGAGGACGGCACGCTGGCGCTGATCGTGCTCGCACTCGATCCCGCGATTGTCGGCAACAAGGGGCTCAAGACGACCATCGGCGAAGTCCGCAAGATCATGAACGAGGATCTTGAGGGCACCAGCCTCAACAGCCAGCTGTCCGGCGTACCGGTGATGCAGCTCGAAATCCGCAACGCGGTCGAGCGCGACGGCCTGACCTACAACATCGCCGGCATTCTCGCCGGCTGCATCATTGCGATCATCTTCTTCCGTCGCATCTCGTTCATGATTGTCGCGGCCTTTCCGCCGCTTTTGGCGATCCTGCTGTCGATCGGCACGCTGGGCTGGCTCGGGTTCAGCCTCAACATGTTCCTGAACGTGATGACGCCGCTCATCATGGTTATCAGTTTTGCCGACTCGATGCAGTTGACCTTTGCGGCGCGCGACCGGCTGATCGCGGGCGAGGACAAATATACCGCCTTCCGCAATGCCGTGCTGGTGGTGGGGCCGGCTTGCGTGCTGACCCACGGCACCGCTGCGCTGTCGTTTCTCGCCCTGCAGTTTTCCGATTCGGACCTGATCCGCACCTTCGGCGAAGCCGGATTGATGGCGACGGTCATCGCGCTGATCGCCGTGCTGTCGCTGGTGCCGGTGTTCGGCGTGCTGCTGGTGCGCAAGGAGAACCTGCTTGCCACCAAGGTGAAGGGTGCGGACCGTGGCGTCGAAGCTTTGCGCGCGTTCTGCGCGTTTATCGCCAAGCGAATGGTCGGCCGTCCCGGTCTTTTCAGCCTGATTGCGCTGCTCGTGGTGTTCGGTCTCGGCATTATCTATGCGAGCCTTGAGCCGCGTTACCGGCTGGCTGACCAGGTGCCGGACAAGCAGCAGGCCGTCGAAGCTTCCAGCCGCCTCGACGCCAAGCTGACCGGCGCCAATCCGATCGATGTGCTGATCGAGTTCCCCAAGGGCAAGTCGCTGTACGATACCGATACGCTGGACACCATCGCTGCCGTTCACTCGATCATTGAGAAACAGGCGGGGGTCGGCAACGTCTGGTCGATCGAGACGCTGCGGCGCTGGCTGGCCGAAAAGGCCGGGCGCTCCGACGTGGCGATCCTGAAAGAATATGTCGATGTGCTGCCGAAATATCTGTCGCGGCGCTTCATTTCCGAGAACCAGGACGCGGTGGTGGTCTCGGGGCGTGTGCCCGACCTCGATTCGAGTCAGATTCTGCCGACGGTGGAGAAACTCGACGCCGCGATGGGCGCGGTCCGAAGCGCGCATCCCGGTTACAACATCGCCGTGACCGGTCTGTCCGCGATCGCGGCGCGCAACAGCGCCAGCATGATCGGCAAGCTCAACCACGGCCTCACCATCGAATTTCTGCTGGTGGCGGTGTTTATCGGACTGGCATTCCGCTCGGTGGTGGTGATGTTCGCGAGCATCCTGCCGGGCATCTTCCCGGTGGTGCTGTCGGGCACCGTATTGTGGCTACTGGGGGAGGGGTTGCAATTCGCCAGCGTGGTCGCGCTCACCGTATCGTTCGGATTGGGATTGAGCGCCACCATCCACTTCCTCAACCGGCTGCGGCTGGAGGAAAAGCCCGGCGTGGACGAGGCGCAGGCGGTCGAGCGTGCCACCGTGCTGGTCGGGCCGGCCCTGATCCTGACCACGGTGGTGCTGGCGTGCGGCCTCGTGGTCACGGTGTTCTCGGACCTGCCGTCGCTGCGCCTGTTCGGCTGGCTCAGCGCCTTCTCCATGATCGCGGCGCTGATCGCCGACCTCTTCATCCTGCGTCCGACGGCGATGTGGCTCATGAGCACGTCGCATCGCCTCAAGGCGGCGCTGCGCAGCAAATAGGCAGACGTCATCCTAAACAGAAAGAAGCCCGCCGATTTCTTATCGGCGGGCTTTTTGATGATGGATTGCAGAGTTTAGTTGCTGCGCGCCAGGCTGATCGTGACGCCGCGAAGCTCGCCCTTGGAGCTGATATTGACCGATTGCTTGTTGCCGCGGGTCGCGACGTTGAAACTCGCTGCGTAACCGTTGGTCTGGACCAGCGCACTGACTTGCCCGTTTGCGATGCTGCCTTCGACGGTGCCGTTGACACCGCGGCTGGCTTCGCTCCACGAACCGGTGATGTTGCCACCCCTGGCCGCGATGTTGCTGGTCAGCTCGAATTTGTAGCTGTCGCTGGCGCAGCGCAGGACCTGATGCAGGTTGTTACCGCTACCGTCCACGGTGTAGGTGCCCCGGCAGCGGATGCGCTCCGTTCCGCCCTCCGCGATGGTGATCGTGCCGTTCCCGGACCAGTTGCCTGCATAATTGGCAAACGGGGCGGAATCGTCGTGCGCGAATGCCGGGACCATCAGAACGGCTGTAGCCAGGGCCGCACTGCGGAAACGCCGAAAATAAAAGCGCGAAGCGGGAAAAGACATTGCAAAACACCATCGGTTGCGGTCGCGATAAGTATTGGTCGCTCATAGCATGCTTTGGTTCACGCGAAAATGTAGCGCAGTGCACCAAAATTGCAAAATCGCCAGAAGGCGTTTCCTGTCATTCTTGTGACGGATGGGCATCAGGCCGCTTCCGGGCGCTGCCTGGTCATTTCGCGCGTTGCAGCGCAATGATCGGATGTTTGAGATAAATCCTCCTCGGATCGGTAGACAATCTCGTTTTTCGGACATCTAATCCTTCTCAAGGCCGGCGGACAAAAGCACGGTCATTTGGGAGGACGACGAATGAAATTAACGCGACGTGATTTCTCTGTCGGTGTCGGCGCAATACTTGCGGCGCCTGCATTCATCAAAAGCGCCGGAGCTCAGGGCGCCACCATCAAGATCGGCATGGTTCTTCCGGTGACCGGGTCGGCTGCGGAGCAGGGCAAGTTCGCGCTCAACGGCGCAAAGCTGGCATTAGAGGCCGTCAACAAGGCGGGCGGGGTTCTCGGAAAACAGGTCGAACTCATCACTGAGGATGACCAGACTACCAATCCAGGTGTTGTGCTCGCATTCTCAAAGCTCGCCGCCCAGCAGGATATCGTCGCGTTCCTCGGCTCGATCCGCTCCACGCAGGTGCATGCGATGGCGCCGGACGTTCTGAAGCTCGGCAAGCCGATGGCGATCGGAGGGACCGATCCCAACCTGACCCATATGGGCAACAAGTGGCTGTTTCGCTTCCGTCCGAACGACAGCTATTCGGGCAGCGTGATCGCCGACTACGGCACCAACACGCTCGGCAAAAAGAAGTGGGCCGTGCTGCATTCCACCGACGCGTTCGGCACGGCAGGCGGCAAGGCGCTCACCGAAGGACTGAGCAAGCTTGGTGTGACGCCGGTGCTGGTTCAGGGCTATGCCAACCAGAGCCAGGACTTCACCCCGGTGGTGCTGGCCATCAAGCAATCCGGCGCTGACGTTCTCGGCTCGTATTTCACTTTCGAGAACGATCTCGGCATCTTCGCTCGTCAGTTGCGCCAGCTCGGCGTCAACATTCCGTGGGTCGGCTCCCCATCCATCGTCGGTGTGTCATCGACGCGCCTCGCGGGCGCATCGCTCTTTGGAACCTACGGCGTTGCTGACTATGCCGAAGAGTCCAGCCCGACGGCCAAGGCCTACGGCAAGGCCTACCGCGATGCCTACAAGCTCGCGCCGGACAACCAGAGCGCATGGACCTATGACGCCGTCACTGTGCTTGCAAAGGCGATGAACACGGCAAAGTCCACCGAGCCGGAAAAGGTCCGCAGTGCGATCCTGGCGATCAAGGGATTCGAAGGCGCTGAAGGCCAATACAACTTCGATGAAAACGGCGACGGCCTTCACGGCTACAACATCGTGAAGAACGACAAGGGCAGCATCGTCTTCGATAAGCATATCGAAGCGAAGAGATAGGCGTGA
>CDFE01038831.1:35074-76060 GCA_000826465.1 Acanthamoeba mauritaniensis | reverse complement strand
CGGAAGGCTGCTGCGCACCAGCTTTGTTAGTGCCGTCTGGCTGAGGCTCAATGCGGCACCCAGACTGGCGAGGTTCAGCGATTGCCGCAAGTCGGCTGCTATGCGTTCGGCGGTGGCGCGCTCGACAAGAATCGGGGCGCCTTTTCGTTTCTCCGCGCGGACTAAACCCTCGACGGCCAGCAGCTTGCGCATCGTGCAGAGCCGAACTCGCGACATGGATGCGGCTTCAGAAAGCGTCAACGGACTTGTTTTCATTCGCAACAGCGACGCGAATGCTCGGCGCGTGACTTGGATCTTCTCCGAAGCATTCTTTAGAATGATTTCTCCCAAGCCCGCGGAAAGGCGCGGTCCACCGTTCAACAGGAACCATGGATAAAACCATCCGTACATGCGACCAAGAGCGGGGGCTGAATCTTGCGTAGCTCCCAGATACTCTTCATAGGAACGATCGAGTGCAGCATCCACGGCACCGGTTACAATGCAGTGGAAACCGTTCGCCCGAACGACATGGGATTCACCAAGCTCAGACAGTCCCGGCCACCGTGGGTGATATCCACCGAGGTTTAGAACGCCGATACGTTTCATGATTTCGACCGAATGTCCCAGCGGAATCGCATCAATAAAATGCACATGACCTTGGTCAGGATTGAGAAAGCGATCCATAGACCAGCGATCGAGCGCGGTTACCTTCGGATCTGCCGGCTCCAGGGTAAGCTCTCTAACGTCACCACGTTTGCAGAGATGGCATTTAACCGGAGAGCCGTCCTTCCACGTCAACGTAGAGCCGCAACTGCAGTTTCTGGCGAGCATGCAGTTGTGCACCGGGCAGCTTGTGACGAAAGTCCAGTCCCACCAAAGACGGTGATAGGGGGCTTCAGCAAGACATGCTGGACAAGCGCGCCTGGATCCGAGCGTCAGGTCGGTCCCTGGACGCAATATCTGCCCACCAACGATCGCGCGTGCATTGTTGCTTTCAAAGGTCGCGGTGCTTCGGAGTGTCTCGACATCGCAATGCAGCGCCGCTGCAAGAATTTCGAGGTCTTTGCCGGTCTTGATGCGGCCAATAGCGAGGCCCGTCATCGAGCGCAGTGTCTTCATTCCAGGCAGTCCGTTCCGCTCCGCAAGCCTCAGCAGGCAGCCGTGAGGAGGCTCGTACGGTTCCGGCTGTAACCAGCGCGGCAGAAGAGTGGGGGCGGTTTGCATTTGATCTATCCCCGCTTTCCGAACTCGGCTTTCGTACGAGCCTGCTGGGCCGCTTTGGCGCGGCGCTTTTCCGCCATCAGCAAGCGCTCTTTGCGCTCCTTTTCCATGAGAGCCGGATACCCGCTGACGACATCCCGAGCGACGAGGAAAATATTAGCGTCGTCCTTAATTTCCATTTTGAATCTAACGTAGTCGACGAGAGTTTGTAGATCGATGCACGGAGCTCCTACAGTGATACCGTAGGCGACAACGCGGTGGACGAATTTCGCGATGCGACCTGTGAACATATCGTTCATAAGCGCGATGCGCAAAGGATATCGTCTTCGTCCAAGCAAGACGGCTGGTCGAAGGGCATTTCCTTGTTCACGGCTGCCATGAATTGCTTCAGGTCCGACAATGGATCCAGGTCGAGCTTAAATGGCTCGACGGTGTGATTGCCCCGGATGAGTTCGCGGACCTGCGGATTGGCGTCAACAATCTCCATCATGTGCGGAAGACCGGCGCAGAGTACCCCGGTACGTCCAACCTTTGCGACGATTTTGAATACGTCGCCAGCATCGTACATCCCCTCGGGATCCTTATATTCCGAGATGTGGTGAACCTCGTCGAAAACGATACAACGTGTTTGCTGCTCCCGCATTTGCGTCGTCATGAGATTGAGCCTCTCATCCGATGTCATGCCGTCCGTTATCTTCTTCTTGAATCCCATGGTCGCTAAAACATCAGCGAAGAGGGATTTGAATCTCGGCTTCTTCGAGACTTGGATCTTCACAATGGGTCGAATGAATCCATTTTCCTTGGTCTCGATTTCGATCGCCCACAAAGCAGAATCAGGACCGAGTGGATGAACGTGGCAGCCGTCCCGGCCTTCGAACTGCTTGGAAAATGCTTCGTGCTTGTCGAGAATGAATTCGTCGATTGCGGTGGTCTTTCCGGCTCGGGTCTCCCCCTTTATGAACGAGATCTCGCCTTCGGGAGCCTCACGCCAGGTATCATACAAATCGCCGACGATGCCGAGGGTTACCTTCAGGCTTGGCGTGAATGCGACGTATTGACTGATATGCTGGCGGCGTTCCGACGCCGGAACGCCGCTCCAGTTGGACATTTGCTGATCAATCATGGTTGCGTCTTCCGAAGGTGCATGGAATCTGTCAGATCGAACCGAAGTTTGGCGTGATTACCAGAGACGCCACGATCCATTTTGCGTTGTTGCTGTCCCATACATAAACGTGGGTCATATCGCTAAAGTTGGTCGGATCACGCGCGTCGAATGCGAGGTTAACTTTCGGGGAGGGCCCAAGCCGACTGCGTAATTGTTGGAGCACGTGGGAATTCCAACGGCATCGATGAAATGTGATGCCGTTCGTACGAAGCGTGCACACGGGGAGGTCGTTCTGGTGCTTGAGCTGCGGGTCATACGAGGGCCCCTGATGTTGGGCGACGCCGCCCGGTGAGTGCCGTCTGCGAAACGGCGGTGGATTCTGAGCCGGCCTCTGGTGTCACGGGTGGTGACGTCACAGCTCGCGGATGCTGCGGCGGAAATTCCGGCTCAAACTTGGGTGTGGGAAGTACGCGTTCGCGATAGGGACCGCGCGCGTCGGGCGGCGCGGACTTGGGCCCGTCTTCCCTCAAGATATGGCCGGTGAGCGGGCGTTCGCTCTCGTCGGGATCGAGCCTAGACTGGTGGATGTGTTCCGTTGGTTTGCGGCCTTCGGTCATGAACCGGGCGACAGGTCGGCTGACAGCTTTGTTAGGTTTCTTGTGGGCCTCGACCACGTCAAGAATTCGCTGGGCCGCCTTGGCCAATTTAAGGCCGCGCTCTTCGTCGTAGACGTCCAAAGCATCGAGCTCACTGCGGATGTGATTGTACTGAGCCAAAGTGTATTTTTCGACTTCGGTTTCGCTCAGCAGGTCGCCCTTGATCCATTCTCCCGTTTCCTCGTCGAGAACTGAAGCAACGCGCAGGTCAAGCGGGTCGATCCTGACCATAACGTTAGCACCCGGTCCGACACGGTTCAGCAGGGCCATAAAGGCGTTCGAATTCCATCGCAGCCGATTGTAGCGAACACCACCGCGCTGAAGACTGCGTCGGACGACGAGCCCGGTCATCGGGGCAATCAATTCTTCCGGCGGCGCAAGCGGTTGGCCGCCGATCTCGATTCCACGCAGGTAGCGCTCGGCTGGAATCTCGTCGGTGGCGCTATGCTTCTCCTGATTGTAGATATCCACGATGTAGATCGTGATGATGAGCATGGCCGCGGACAAGCTCAGAATTGCATTGCCCTCGGAGTCGTATTCAGCACGATCTTGCACATTCGACCGCGTGGTACCTGGAAGAAGGTGAGTCAATTGTTTCGTCTGGGTCTTGAACCAGGATTCGATCTTGCCTTTCAAATCTCCGCGGCAGGTGGGGACGTCGATGACTTTAAAGTTGAGCACGGACTCCGTTGCGCGCATCGATTCCGAGCGGAATTCGGGCCCATTGTCGCAAAACAATCGCGACATAACGCCGTAGACGAGCCAAGGGAACTGGAATCCGCCTCCAACCGAGTCGAGGAAGCGCTCCTTAGGCAATACCGCCATCCGCAGAGCGTTCATCACGCTGACCCAACTGGGCGGAGCGAAGCTTAGATCGAACCCGGTGATGATGCGGCTGTACCGATCGATGACGACGGTCAGGTATGGTTTACCAAGCAGAGCGCCAGTTTTCTCGTCTCGGATCATCAGATCCAATGGGGTGTGATCGACCTCGCATTCGTCGAGCGAGTAATCTCCACTGGGACCCACGCCGAGGTTGCGGATCTGCATGTCAGCGTGCCACTTTGTGAAGCGGTTCGCGATAAGGGGATACTTATCCCGTTTTCCCAGCACGCGCGCGATTGCGTTCTTCCCGAGCACTTTCTTCGCGCCGGCGGTCGGGGTAAGTCCGTCGCGATCGGCACGGAGAAGAATGAGATTGCGCGCGCGTCTCCAGGTGGCAGTTTCGGAGCCGCGAATCTCCGCGTTAAAGGTTTCGCCTATCGCACGGTTTATCTCGTGAAGTTCCCAATCTTTGAGGCGACTTTTGCGGTTCCCCTTCTTGTTGTGGAAGTCGACAAGCGCGCGAATGTCGCGTCCGGCTGACACCCATCGCAAATACCAACGGAGTACCGCTCGTTTTTCCGGAAGCTCATCCTTATCAAAGGGATCAGTGGTCTTCTCGTTAACCGACTTGATCAAATCGGCGACCACTTTTGTTTTGTCGCGATAGACGAGCTCAAGTTCGTCAATGGCCTTTACGAACGGATATTTCTTGTGCGCAGACATCTGCTCGGTGGTCGAAAACGCTCCCCAGTCGCAGGTCAATGCCTCGCGCAAGTTGGACGAGAACGCCAGATATGCTGCATTCGAAGTGAGCTTCATTTCACGTGCGAGCGTTCGCACCACTGTCGGCGTGAACTTGGCCGGTCTTGCGTACTCATCCGTTGGGTCTTGGGGCGAGAAATGCCAATAGCCGTCGACGTAGCCATCGACGAGATAAGGTCGGCCGTACAGCCGCACTTGGCCACCCTTTGTGAATCGGACCTGCATTTAGGTCTTCCTCCCGATGGTAGCGATCTTGGTCATGATGGATGAGAAGGAATACTTCTGGCGCCGGTCAATCCGAACATGTCCGAGGCGTTCCAGTTTGATAGCCAGACCCAATCCATGGATCGGATGAAGCGGCGCAATCAGGTCTGCGAATTTCCGGATGGCAATGCTGTCAGGTGTGGCGACCAGGGCTGACAGCCCGAGAACGATCGAGGACTCCGGTACGAGCGGGCCGCAGTGCCGCTGCGCCATCTTGGCGTTGTAGAGCCGCGGCTCAACGCGAATCTCATCCTCTGTCCAAAGGCTGAAATTGTGGCCCAGTTTCGAGCATGCGACGCGCATCGCCTCGAGTCGTTTTCTTGCGAGCGTGGCCTTCGCAGGGTCCTTGTGATACAGCCACGACAGCATCTTCACTTCGATGACGTCATTCGGACGGTCATTTTGCCGGATAAGGAAGTCTGGCGTCCAGCGACGCTCTTTCAAGCCGACCGTGATGGTCGTCGTGAACGGTTGAGCGACGACGTCGGCGAAACCGCCGTCGAAGTCCAGGACAGTAAGAGCGTCAATTTCGAGGAGCGACTCCCCGGAAACTAGCTTTCCATTCAATCGTGTCATCGGCACATCGCCGACAAAGTGGTTGCGCCGACCGGTCCGTATCTTCCGTTCTTCAGCGCCCTTGATTAAGCGGTGCGTTTTTGCGCGGTACCGTCCTTTCTTAGATCTGGTTGCTCCTTGAACCTTGTACGTTGCGTGAGGTCCATTAGTGGACAAAGCATTGTTTTCGAGATCGTTGACTTGTTTCGCGTCGATGCGAGAGTGGTGGCGGCCCGGCAATCCACCGTCCGATCCGATCACGTTCGGCGGGCTGGCGATATTCTGTTTGTTGCGGTCGGCGCGGTTCGTCATGGCCGTACCTCCTAGGCACGGTCGAGCGCCGGATCAGTGAACTGCGTACCGGAGGCGCGCCATCGCACTGCTCTTATAGACGCCGTGCTCCTATCAACCAGAAAGGGACACCGCCAAACGTCGCACTTGCTATCCCACCTTTGGATCCATTTGGTCATGATCTCTCCTTGCCCGCGTGAATAACCGCGCGCGAACGTGAGCGGCGAGAAATGCCGCTTGCCAATTGTTGAATGTTCGGAGAGAATCCTGGTGTTGGTTGTTGGATTCTTTCCAGCTGCAAATCACGAACGATTGGAATGAGACCTGACGCCATCAGGTCTCGTTCTGTTTCGGTCCGCTTCCTTCAGATGTTACACGGGCGTCTCCTTTTGCATGTACGCAAAAAGCCTGACTCGTTTGCCGGCGCTTCGCCACAGCAAAGTCCGTAAAATCCTTTGAATTGAATCCCTTAGCGAAAATTCAAAATTTGACTTGCGGTTTTTAAAGCGCTCGCTATGCGCCCTGACGATTCGCAAACTCTGGGCCGCCCCGATTCCATTGCGAGGCCGCGGCACCGACACTGAATGATCGGTGTGAGGTCGTCAGCGGATCTTAAGTGCCGGACAGAACGCGGGATGAGTCGCCACATTTCGCAAAATCTGTTGACGGGAATCCTGTCCCTGGAGCCTTTTCAAAAAAAAGTGAACAGAATGGGTCGCCGAACAAAATCCCGGGCAGGATGGCCGTTCGTCTGCCAAAAGGAAGTTAAGCCAACAAACGCACGTCCGCAGAGTGACATCCAAGCGAGGCCTGGCGTTGCGCTGGTCAAGCCACCTCGCGGACCATCCCGCTTGGAGCGCGGTATCTTACAACGGTAGCGGGCCCAAGGGGCGGCATCTCGAGATCCAGCTCGATCAAATTCGAACAAGCGAGAGCGAGTATTGCCGCGTCAGAATTGCCGAGCACCCTGATTGCAGAAACCAGTTCGCCCAAAGTCATCGCGCCATTTTCCCTTAGCGTCTGCGTGATTTGAAAGCTGAGCCCTGCTGATACGCGCCGGCGCCTATGTGACCAAACAAGATGGTTATTCGTGCATAGCGGTTCGCTGCGGAGGTCTGCTTCGGTCAACACGATTTCCGGAAGAGCCAGGGGATTCGCACGATACTGCGTTGGATCTACCTTATCCGCGGAATGCGTTTTCGTCCCTTCGACGCGGAGCACGAAGCGCCTGTTGCCACGAATGACGACGACAATCGGTTCTCGGGGTGATGGCGACCAGGCAGGTGGCCGAAAAAGTTCGATCGCCAGAATAGAAGGATCCAGCGATGCACGGACAAGTGCGTCCTCGAACAGAGCACATTGTATCGGGACCGGTCTTTCCGTCTTTGCGGACGTAAAGAGTCGGCTAAGTGCCTCAGGTTTTCGGGGGTGATGCATGGGATGGTCCGACACCTATCAATAACGGGGCGACCCCATGGTTAATCCATGTTCTTGGCCGCGGATGGCAGAATTGCCTTAAGGGCGGGGTGGTATTCACAACGGATCACCTTCGGTGATGGTGGCCGCCGCCGCGGCTTTTGCAATCAGGCTCCACACGCTTTGGCGGCGATTGTGGCCTTCGATCGTGGTACTCACGCTGCGTGGAGGAAGGCCAGCCACGTCGTTACGTCCTTCCGTTGCCTCGACACGATAGTTCGAAAGGTCTGCCAGATTGGAGCAGTTCGCGATCCTCATCGTTGCGATCGTTTTGCGGAGAGGTTCAAAGCCGGCAGGAACGAGGTCGATGACAACATCAAGCATGCTGCACTCCCATTTCTCAAGGATTAGATTTTGCTCTGACTGAGCGCGCCTTTAATGGGCGAGCTCGGTCTTTTGGGACAATGCCGTTGGATCATCGTGCGCCGAAACGGGGTATTGCTTGAGCAGTTCGCCAATCGTGGTTCGGTCTAGGTACCCAGTTTCCTCCAAACGACGCGCTACGGCCTCCACCGCGATCCGGTTCATCGCGATGATATCTCGCGCAAGTGAATGACAGCGATCTAGGCGCTGCTTAATCAAACCGACGATCGACGGATCGTGCAGCAGCATCTCGGTGGCACGCTGCGAAAATTGAGCGACACCGATCGCTCCAAAGCCGAAGCGCAATTCAAGATCAATTGCTGCGTTTGTGGCCCGCGAAAAATCGCTATGTTCTCCAACGCCGGCTCCGGCCGTTGATTGGCCTAATAAAACCTCCTCAGATGCACGACCGCCTAGCAGCGCTGCAATGAAATTCTCGATTCCGGCCTTGGTTTGCGAATTGGCCCGCGAAAGTTCAACGCGCGTCGCGCCGCCATGATCTAAAACTGTTAGCGCCTGCGGTGCGAAGACATCTAGAGCGACGCCAACGACCAGGTGTCCTGCCTCGTGAACCGCGCAAGCTCGTCTTAAATTTTTCGGCAAGCTTTCCCGGCCGGACCTGATTTCATACAAAAGACCGTCGAGCGAAAGTTCGCTCTTTTCGCGACGCGCATGGCTCTTGGCGCGCCGCACCCACGCCTCGACGTCAGCACCGGTCTTTCCGGATGCGGCCAAGGCCGCCGGCATTAAATCGACGTCGATCAGAATCTCCCCGAGATGATAGCGGAATATCTGTGCGAGAGTGTCAGCGTCAGGCAACTCGATTTCGATTGTTCGATCAAGCCGACCTGCTCGCCGTATCGCTGCGTCGATGTGGTCGACATGGTTGGTCGCACCAATAACAACCACGCCAGGTCGATCCTCCACTCCGGCGAGTTGCTCTAATAGAAGATTCACAATCTGCGTCCAGTACTCGCGATACTCGGATGTTAAGGTCGCACGATCGCTGATACCATCGAGCTCGTCGATGAAGATAATGCAGGGAGCCAGTTTGCGCGCCTGCGCGAAGCACGATTTTATCGCGGCCAAAGTACCCGAGAGAAAGGCTGCCGCATTCCAGTCCGCGACCGAGGTGGACACAAGTGGAATGTTTGCTGACTTCGCTACGGCTTTAGCGAACTGTGTCTTGCCGACTCCTGGTGGCCCGACAAGTAGCAATCCCTTTTCGATGCAGTCCCAGCCGAGGCGGCCCGCACGGTAGTCGCGCAAATCGGCCACGAGATTTAGGCCCCATTCCCGAGCTGCTCCGTAGCCGGCTAATTCTTCAAGAGCGGGACCGCGGTGATCGAAGGTTCCCTTCGTTGCGACGACTTGTTCAAGCCGCGCTACGCAATCGTTAGCGCTCCGACCGGCTCGAATGGCTAAAACGAGGTCCGAGATATCCGCGGCCCGAACGATTTGATCTGCTATTCCTGCCGTCGGATGCGTGCCTGTCACGGCTTCAATTACGAGAGCGATTGCGGATTCGTCGAGCTGCCCCAAAGACAAATGGTATTCGGCCGCGCGAAGTAGGTCTCGCGGAAGATGGCGTCGAGGATCGGGCGCGACGCCAACGATCGGTATTCTAGCATGCAGGGCGTGAGAGATCCCATCGTTGCCGCGTTCTGGTTTGTGATCACTCGCCGTTCCATCCCGTTCTGAGAGAAAGTAAGATCTTGAGGATGTGTGAGACGATCGTCCGCTGTCGACAGCTTTCGCTTCCAGGCCGAACGAGCAGGTTTGAAGTACTTTCGCCACCACAGAAACTACTTCGGCGACATGGGTGGTTAAGACCACAACGGGTCGATTGCGCCGCAGTTCGCGGGTAAGCCCCTCGACCCCTTCGATCGCACGCGCGACTAGAACGGCCACTGCCGCTAAATCTGCGCGTATTGATGTTCTTTCCTGCGATTGATCGGCGGACGACAAATCGTCTATGAGCATTTCTATTGGGTCGTTAGGGTTCCCGCTGCGTAGGAGCGGGCTGTTGTTGGTGCCGGCTTCTGCTGCCAGCATGTCGAGATATGCGCGCGCGAGGAGATCGCGCTTCGTAGAGCTTGTTTGTGGCATCCTGTTCACCATAGGTCTGGTGCGTGGCATTAGCGATTGCGCATCGTAAAATAACGAGAAGACGTCAGCGACGTCGGACGGAACGCTGTGGAGTCGAACTCGACGGCGTGGCGATCAATGCAAGGGCTGCAAATCTTGAGGACGTAATTTAGTTGGTCCAGAGCTGTGTTGGTTGGGGACGGGGAACAAGTATTGAGAAATTGCAGTGACGACGATATTTCCACCTCGGGTGTCTAGATTTCGATCGTAAAGGTCGGATCGAAATTAAGGTTTTCCCAGATCGGGTCGAAACTCGTCGGCCCGTAGCCCTTGGCATTTGTCACCACTCGCGTTCCGCCGATCATGAAGTCGCGCGTCTCGTGGGTGTGGCCATAAATCCAAGTGTCAATGCCGCGCATGAGCTCCTTGTATTCGCCGTTGACGTAAGCCGCGCTGATGAGGGCATTTTCGGTACCAAGTTTCGCGGTTGCTGGAGCGGGGCCATGGTGGCTGATCGCGCAAACCTTCTTCGTCGTTTTGGTCCTGACGACGTTCGCGAAAAATTCACGCGTTTCTCTGTTGGCTGCGAGCGTGTCCTGCGGTTGCAGGCGGTATTGATAATAGCGCTTCCTTATTCGTTTATAGTCATTCATTACGCCGCCGGCATACGCCATTGCGCGCTGTCGGTCGCCGAAGAGGTTGAAGTCCGTCCAGAGCGTTGCCGCGGCAAATGTCACATTCGCTATCACGCATGACTCATTTTCAAGGACACGGACGTTACTCCCGGTGGCCGCGGCGCGAGCCTTTTCAATTGTGACTTTCCAATCAGCTCCGTAGCCCTCGTGATTGCCGCTAACATAGATAACGGGTCGGTCCGTAATGCGCGCGCGCAGCCAAGCCAGGCCGCGCTCCATTCGTGTGATAAGGTCGCCGGCGACGATTAAGACATCGAACTGGGGGCGCAGGTCCGGGGCGGGCAGGTCCCATCCGCTGCTAGATTCCAAATGTATATCGGACAGAATCCAAAGCAGCATACTGCTCCCCCGTACCAGGTTGCATCGGCACGCAGCGCTCGTAACGAGCGCCGCAAGCATTTTTGGATCTGTGGAAGCAAAGTTCCGACGATTCGTTGGCGCGTCAGAAGCGTGCAGCACGCCAGAGCATGATGAGCTCCTGACACAACGGATCGATCTTTTCTCGGCGACGAAGTGCGGACGAAATCAGCACTCGCGCGGCGTGATTCCCCTCAATCGCGCAGCACAATACTGCGGATACGGCGGCGTCTATGACAGGAGAGGTCATTCCGTATGCGCTCAGTTGCCGGATTGCGACTCCGATCGCTGTTGCTGGATGTCCCGTAACGGCCCGCAACCAATCCACCTCGTTGACGATTTCCACTCCCAAAAGGGCCGCGCGAATGGCTTTCACATCGTGCCTGCCGAAGCCTTGCGGTCTTCGAGTTCGCCACCAATGCAAGGGCGAGATAGGTAATTGTTGAAGGTTGTTGGGAGATCGAAAGCTTTGTTGAGATGGGCGGTCGGGCTGATCAGTGACATGTTCGTACTTTGCGTGCATGCGCTATCCCCTTCGCAAAATGCATTCAACGAACCACGAGAACAGAGCTTGTAGATCTTTGGAGAAACATGACTGCAAACTTCGAACGCGACATGATGCTGCTACGCCGCTATCTCCGAAGATCGATTCCTTGACATTGCGATCAACCCCCACCTTGTCGCTGTCTGCGACTGACAGGCGAACGAAATCCTTTGCTGCCGGTAAAAACCTGGCAAGGATTCGAACGTACAGTTTGTTGGTACGGAATTCGGCGCGAGGTCTTTTAATCTCGTCGCAACCGCAGTGTTTAACAATGTCTTAACAATAGCACACTCTGTGACCGGAGTCACTTATGGGTCCATTGTATGGTTAACCCGCCAGATATTTCTCCGGCTCAGTTGAGGGCGGCAAGAGCTTGGCTAAATTGGAGCCAGCAATTTCTCGCTACAAAGGCTGGAGTGTCGAAGCGGGCGGTCGTTCGCGCTGAATCGGGTTCGTCGCTTCCGCGCACGGCGACGTCGGCGCGTATAAGAAGTGCGCTAGAGGGGGCCGGCCTCCAGTTTCGCTTCAGTAAGATGGTTGCCACGGGTGTTGAGATAAGCGATCTCGGTTCCAAAGAGTGAGGCCTATTGGAAGGGGTGAAAGCGTCCGTCACCGAAAGATGATTTCCGCGTCGCCGTAAGGCGCGAATGCCTCGTCAATGATGGTCGGCTGCATGTAGAGACCGCCTCGTGCGGCGTCGAGGAAGCGGCGCACCGTCAGCAATCCGTCCTGCGAGCCGCTGGTCACCAAATCGAGGGGCGGTCGCCTACCGAAGATGATGGCGTCGTGCGGTGTTCGTAACCACTCGACGCCAAGCTGCTCCGTTTGAAACAGGATTCCGAGACCCTGATGGATCCCGAGTATCGCTGAAATGCGTGTCAGTACATCTACACCGAGAGTGAAGGCGCCGTGTTCGCCCGCCTGCTTGCACCACTTGTGGTACTTGGATCGAGACGGATAGCCAAAAATCAGGAGACGCTGCTCTTCCGTTAGTCCCCAGAGATCCGCAATGGCAAGGAACGTCCGCAGAGCAGGGGCGCTGAGCCGCCTTCGATTGGCCGGTGCAAAGCGTGAATTGTCCAGGCGCGGAAGGCTTTTTTCTGATTCAGACGGGTGTGGTCCGTTGTTCGACATGCAGTCAACCTCTTATTGGAGATAGAGGTAAATAGACGCGACGACCGCGTCGCAGAAATCTGGATGTGACGGTTTTGAAATAGATACCCTACTGAAAGCGTCAGGGTAGATCGAATGCGAACTCAAGCCACCACACGGATTATCGCAGTGCCAGCCAGAAATAGTAAAAGAGCAAAAACCAAATCGCGACGCTACCGATCCAGAGAATTGCCCATTGCCATTTCGGCATGGGCTTTTGCGAGGCGGGAGGTTTGACTTCTCCTGCGCCGCCGTCAATCAGCTTGAATTGGCGCTGCCTTTCGTCGGCCATTTGCCCCCTGTATTGGGACAATGTCAGCAGGCCTCGGTTCATTCAAGCTCCCATTTCCGGTCACTACCGTCATCGCATAGGTCTGAACAAAGTACCTGCCCAATGCGCCAGCGATTAGTCCGACGACGGTGTGCCCCAGAAGCCGAAAGCGTGTTCCCGCGCGGCTGCAGCTGCTGCAGGCGCGCCGATCAGCGCTCCAACGATCTGAATGCAAAGGCTGGTCGTCGCCGATTGCCGTCTTCGCTTAGTGCGGCTGCAACTGCCGCGGATCGCTTTCTCGCTCGCTCGCCGCGTCCGGCTTTAGAGGCAGCGCGTAGGTCATGCCCCAGCAGATGAGTAGCATCACGGCGGAGCCGACGAGGCATCCTTGGATTCCGGCGAACTGATAGAGCACACCGGACAGGGTGATGCCGAGCAGCCGTCCCGCAGCGTTTGCGGCATAATAGAAGCCAACGTCTTCGGCCGATTTCTCGGATCCTGCATATGCAAGGATGAGATAAGAATGCAGGGATGAATTGACAGCGAACGGCAAGCCGAACAGAGCCAAGCCTACGACCAGAAGCAGGTCCGGGCGGCCAATGTGAACGCTGTGCATTGCCACCGCTAGTGCAATTGGCACGGCAGCCAAAACCAATGCCCATATCCGCGCGGCGGGTACTTCGCGGCTCAGGCCATCTGGGCTTCGTGAAACCAATGAGGGCGCAATCGCCTGGACGCCGCCGTAGGCGATTGTCCATGCGGCAAGAAAGCCGCCCACTTCAAGGAAGCGCCAGCCATTCGCATAAAGGAAGACGGGCAAGCCGACGACAAACCAGACGTCGCGGGCACCAAACATGAAGATACGAGCCGCGGCCAACAGATTTACGCCGCGCGTCTTACCGAAGAGCTCCTTTATCGTCTTTGATGATTTCGCCTTCCCAAGCTGACGTGGCAGAAGGAACAGTCCCGCCAGGAAGATAATGCCGAGCAGGGCGGCCATCGCCCAGAGTGCGGGTTTAAATCCGACGACGTCGAGAAGCAGGCCACCCACGAAGAAGCCTACACCCTTCATCGCATTCTTCGACCCGGTGAACCAGGCGACCCACCGGAAGAGCTGTCCGCTTCCTTCCGAAGAAGTTGCTTTGATTGCAGATTTAGAAGCGGTCTTGGTCAGATCCTTGGCGACGCCAGCGACCCCTTGCGCCGCAACGACCCAGGCAACGGAAAAGGCTGCGCTCCACTGTGGATCGAGAAACGACAGCATGATCAGCCCCGCGATCTGGAGAATCTGACCGGCCGCGAGCATACGGGGGATTCCGTACTTGGATGCGAAGTAGCCGCCGGCGAGGTTCGCCGCAATGCCAGCCGCTTCGTAGAGCAGGAACAGGAATGCCAAGGTGAAGGGCGTGTATCCGAGGCGGAAGAAGTGAAACAGCACCAGCATGCGCAACGCGCCGTCGACGAGCGTGAAGCCCCAATAGGATGCTGTTACGATCAAATAGTTTCTGACGGTAGAAGTCATAATCCGGCCCTCGCGACGATGTTGGCCAGGTCAACCATGCGGCATGAATATCCGACTTCGTTGTCGTACCACGCGTACACTTTCAGAAGGGTTCCGTCCGTCACCATCGTGCTCTGGGCGTCAACGATGGCACTGCGGGTATCGTTCGTGTAGTCGGCCGACACCAGCGGACGGTGCTCGATGCCGAGGATGCCCGCGAGTACGGTTTTCTCAGCGGCTTCGAAGAGCTTGTTCACCTCTGTGATCGTCGTCTCGCGCGCGACTTCAAAGACGCAATCAGTGAGGCTTGCGTTAAGAACGGGAACGCGGACGGCGTGGCCGTTTAGCTTGCCCTTGAGCTCCGGATAGATGAGGGAGATCGCCGTCGCGCTGCCGGTTGTCGTCGGTTGCATCGAAAGCATGGCCGACCGTGCGCGGCGAAGGTCTTTATGCGGCGCGTCAACCACGACGTTCGTATTCGTCGGATCGTGGATCGTTGTGATTTGCCCGTGCCGAATTCCGATCGCCTCATGGATCACCTTCACGACGGGTGCGAGGCAGTTTGTTGTGCAGGAGGCCGCTGTCAGGAGACGGTGACGTTCCGGATCGTAGCGCTTGTCGTTGACACCCACCACAACGTTAAGCGCAGCATCGTCCTTCACCGGCGCGGCAACGATGACCCGCTTGACCCCTCGGTCGAAATAAGCCTGAAGCTGGTCGGGCGTGAGGAATTTTCCAGTGCACTCCAGGACGACGTCGCAGCCGAGACCTCCCCAGTCGATATCACCTGGCTTGGCGGCTTCGGAGAAGCCCATCCGTCGCTTGGCGATACCGATCGACTTGCCGTCGTGGACGCCGATATCCTCGCGCCACCTGCCGTGGACGCTGTCGAATTCTAGGAGATGCGCGGTCGCCTCGATGCCGCCTTTCACTTCGTTGACGTGAGCGATGTCAAGGCGGTTCGTGCGCTGAGGGTCGTCTTCCGGGCGATGCAACCCGCCGAGACCCGCCCGCAGCGCGAGCCGGCCGATCCGGCCCATTCCGTTGATTCCGATTTTCATCCAAATGCCTTCTAGGGGGTGACGCGCGTCGTATCGCCGATCTCGTCCAGCCGCGCTTTCAACGCCATGCGGTCGAGGGCTGCGAACGGCAGGCTGACAAAGACTTCGATGCGACGCCGGATCATTGCGTAGAGTTCGTTCAACAGCGTGGTCCGTTCCGACTCTGAGCCGGTGAACTGCGCCGGGTCGGGAAGGGGCCACGCACCGGTGACGAACTTCTTTCCGAGATCGGGACAGGACTGGCCTTGCGGCGTGTCGCAGAGTGCGATGACGAAATCCATCCGAGGCGCTTCCGAACCTGCGAACTCGTCCCACGACTTGCATCGCAGATGAGCGATGTCATGGCCCAGGTGGCTCAACCGATCGAGGACCTCCTGCATCGGAGCTTCCGCCGGATCCGATCCCGCAGAATAGACGTTGAAGCGTCCTTTGCCGATCTTCGCGAGAAGTGCTTCAGCCATGATCGATCGCGCGGAGTTGCGCGTGCAGAGGAACAGCACGTTGAATGCCGGCGCCACGACGTCTGGCTCTGGCTCGGTCTTCTCGATCAAGGCCAGGCTCGCGTCCGGGAGAATGCCGCACAATTCCGGCTTCCCGCTGCAGCAGTCCCGCGCCAGAAAATCAATCAGTCCCCGAAATCCGGCGACGTCGGCGCGGTAGTTCACCGTCCGGCCATCCTTCTCCGCGGCGATCAAGCCAGCTCGCGCGAGAATCGCGAGATGGTTCGACATGGTGTTGTGAGGGACCTCGCAACGCCGGGCGATCTCTCCCGCGGCGATGCTCTCAGGATGGGCCGCAAGCAAAAGCCGCAGCGCCTGGAGCCTGGTCGGTTGCGCGAGCGCCCCAAAGCCCTCGATTGCCGTTTCGATAAAGCTTGCCTGATCCATGGTCAGCCCTTCGCGATACTCTCGCTTATGTCGGTATTCATCGACAAGTTGCGTGACATACTGATGACATTGCAACTTTTAAAATCGACTTTCCTGTCATTTGCGTGTCATCTTGCGTCTATATGTCGAGACTGATAGACATATATCCAAGGGGAGCCAAATGCACAAGTTTTGTCAGGCAATCGTTCTCGTCACCGCGATCACTCTTCCCGTAGCTGCTGCAGGCGCCGCCGAAACTGCCGGAGCGGGATCGACATTCGTGTTTCCGATCCTGCGGAAGTGGGCGGCCGACTACCAAACGAAGACCGGCAACAAGATCAACTACCAGTCGATCGGATCCGGCGCCGGCTTGCAGCAAATACGCTCCTCCACCGTGGATTTCTGCGCGTCCGACATGCCGCTGAAGCCGGATGAACTGGCAAAGGACGGCTTGAGACAATTTCCTTTGGTGATCGGCGGCGTCGTACCCGTCGTGAACATTAACGGCGTCCGTGCAGGCGACCTGCATTTCACGGGCGCTGTCTTGGCCGACATATTCCTCGGTAAGATCAAGTCGTGGAACGATCCGGCGATCCGCTCGCTCAACCCGACCGCCAATCTACCCGCAGCAGCGATCTCAGTCGTTCACCGCTCCGACGGATCGGGGACGACTTTCAATTGGGCCAACTATCTCTCCAAGACGAGCGCCGAATGGAAGCAGAAAGTCGGTGAAGGCACGGCCGTCGAATGGCCGGTTGGGGCAGGCGGCAAGGGAAACGAAGGTGTCGCAGCTTTCGTCGCGCTGGCGAAAAATTCGATCGGCTACGTCGAGTACGCCTACGCCGTTCAGAACAAGCTTGCGTACGGGCTCGTGCAGAACAGGGCGGGCCGGTTCGTGGAACCCAACGCTGAGACCTTTCAGGCGGCCGCCGCAGGTGCGGACTGGGGAGGCTCGAAGAACTTCTTCCTGACCATGACGGACGCACCAGGCGAAAACGCGTTTCCGATCACGGCCACGTCTTTCGTCATTATGCACAAGCAACCGAAAGATGTGACACGCGCGAAAGTCGCGTTGGATTTCTTCAAATGGGCGCTGGAGAGCGGGCAAGCGCAGGCTGACTCGCTGCATTATGTGCCGCTTCCCAAGCCCTTGGTGCAGCAGGTCGAGAATTATCTGAAATCTGAATTCGGACTGTAGGAGACGCGCGGCCACAGGACGATATGCGGCTGCGAAATCTGAGGTAAAAATGGACATCATCATCTACCACAATCAGTCCTGCGGGACCTCTCGCAACGTACTCGGGCTGATCCGCAACGCCGGCATCGAACCACATGTCGTCGAGTACCTCAAGACGCCTCCGTCCAGGGCGCTGCTGCAGCTACTCATTAGTCGGATGAATTCTTCGGTCAGAGCGATACTCCGCGAGAAGGGCACCCCTTTCGCGGAGCTCGGTCTCGATAATCCGGAACTGACTGATGGTGAGTTGCTCGATGCAATGATGGCGCATCCCATACTCATCAACCGGCCGATCGTCGTTAGTCCACTGGGCGTCAAGCTTTGCCGTCCGTCGGAAGCTGTGCTCGACATTTTGGCTGACACGCAGCGTGGCGAATTCCGAAAGGAAGACGGCGAACTTGTTATCGACCAAGCGGGCCGGCGCGTCGCTTAAAGCAGAAAGTCACATGTCAACCTTCGAACGTTATCTTACCCTTTGGGTCGCACTCTGCATCGTGGTCGGCGTCGCCTTCGGGCACGCGTTTCCAGGAGTTTTCGAGGTCATCGGGTCGGCCGAAATAGCCAAGGTCAATCTTCCAGTCGCGGCTCTGATCTGGCTGATGATCGTACCCATGCTCATCAAGATCGACTTCGCAGCCCTGAGCAAGGTCAAAGAACACTGGCGTGGCATCGGCGTCACGCTGTTCATAAACTGGGCTGTAAAGCCGTTCTCGATGGCGGCATTGGCCTGGTTTTTCGTTGGGTATCTCTTCCGTCCATATCTGCCGGCCGGCCAGATCGACAGCTACATCGCCGGCCTCATCATTCTGGCCGCAGCGCCATGCACCGCCATGGTGTTCGTGTGGTCCAACCTCATGAAAGGCGAGCCGCACTTCACATTGAGCCAGGTCGCGTTGAACGACACCATCATGGTGTTCGCATTCGCGCCCATCGTCGGCTTTCTGCTGGGACTCTCTGCGATTACCGTCCCATGGGCAACACTCGTCATCTCCGTCGCGCTCTACATCATCGTCCCGGTCATCGTAGCGCAGGTAATGCGCCGCCGCCTGCTGGCGAACGGCGGAGAGGCCGCCTTAAAGAAGGTGATCGATAGGCTTCAACCTTTGTCGCTCATCGCACTGCTTTCTACTCTGGTCCTGCTGTTCGGATTTCAGGGCGAACAGATTCTGGCGCAGCCGACGATCATCGCTTTACTTGCGGTGCCAATCCTGATCCAGGTCTACTTCAACGCTGGCGTTGCCTATCTCCTCAACCGTATCTCTGGTGAGCAGCACTGCGTCGCTGGGCCGTCGGCGCTGATCGCGGCATCCAATTTCTTTGAGCTGGCGGTAGCGGCGGCCATCAGTCTGTTCGGGTTTCAATCCGGAGCAGCCTTGGCCACGGTGGTCGGCGTCCTGATAGAAGTGCCGGTGATGTTGACAGTGGTCTGGATCGTGAACCGTTCGAAACAATGGTACGAGCGCGACCAGGTCGTACAGCCTGCCGCTGGCGAGACGCGATAACGAGCACCACTTACAAGTCGGCGTAGCCTTGTGCGAGGGCTCGCTTTTGTACGAAACCACTCGAATGGAACTTGCTTTGTCTGAAGACATCAACCTGCCGAACATCCGGACTGACGTGTTTGAAATTCCCAGATGGGCCGCGTTCGATTATGCCGAGCAGAAGCATCCCCCGCGCATCCTTCTTCTCTATGGATCGCTGCGTAAGCGATCGTTCAGCCGCTTTCTGACGTTAGAAGCCGAGCGTCTTCTGAAAGCGATGGGGGCGGAAACTCGCGTATTCGATCCATCCGGTTTGCCGCTGCCGGACGATGCGCCCGTCGATCATCCGAAGGTGAGGGAATTGCGCGAACTGTCGACATGGTCGGAGGGGCAGGTCTGGTGCAGTCCGGAACGGCACGGTGCGATGACCGGCATCATGAAGGCGCAGATCGACTGGATACCTCTGTCCGTTGGTGCGGTACGCCCGACGCAAGGCAAAACCCTTGCAGTCATGCAGGTGAGCGGCGGCTCGCAGTCGTTTAATGCCATCAATCAGTTGCGTGTGCTTGGGCGCTGGATGCGTATGATAACGATTCCGAACCAGTCGTCGGTGGCCAAGGCCTACGAGCAGTTTGACGAAGCGGGCAGAATGAAACCCTCATCGTACTATGATCGCGTTGTCGACGTGATGGAGGAACTGGTGAAGTTCACACTGCTGACGCGCGGAGTTTCCGGATATCTCACCAACCGCTACAGCGAACGGAAAGAAGAGAAGCCTGCACCGGCGCTAATCGTTTGACTATTTCGGCTGGCGGGTGGCATCGATCAAAGCGCCAAGCTCCAGGACTGGCCACACTAATCCGGATCGCGGATTCTCTTAAAGGGAGAATGCGGTAGAGAAGGGATGGAATTTTACGATCGCATTCCGATCTAAATCGCCGACATCGGGGTCGATCTCGGCAAAGCCGTCGGACATGACCAGCGGCAGGAGCCTTGCGGAACCGCCACGGCCAAGCTTGCTGATGATCGGAATGCCATCCCTATCGTAGCCCTTGATGCTCACCGGCATGAATTCAGTTCTACCGGCTTTGTGACTGAAGATGTCGCCGGCTCGCGCCGACGAATTCAGTTTGTTTATCTCAACCGCTCCCAGCAGCGATCGGATAAGGGGACGACCGAACAGAAGAAAATTCACCAAAGCAGCGACTGGATTGCCCGGAAGAGCTAATACCTGCATCTTTCCGATAGATCCTTTGGCGATCGGCTTTCCCGGGCGAAGAGCAAGCTTCACGGTCTCGCACCGTCCACCGGCGGCGACAATCGCGCCTTCAATATGATCGGCGTCGCTCCCCGCGACGCCACCGGATGTGATCAATAGATCCAGGTGGGAGGCTGCATCTGATAGCGCCGAGGCTACCTCGTCGCGATCGTCTGCAATGATTCCAAGATCGGAAACAGCGAGTGCGGACGATCCGAGCAACGAGCGCAACATTGGTCCGTTTGTATCGACGATTGAGCTCGGTCCGGTCTCATATCCTGCTTCGACAAGTTCATCGCCGGTCGAGAGAACTCCGACCCGAAGCTTCCGTTTTACGGGAATGCGGGCGTTTCCAGAGGCCGCGAGGATAGCAATTTGTCGGGCATCGATAATGGTGCCTTTCGCCACCACGATTGTCCCGGACGACAGGTCTTCACCTTGGCCCCGAATATTGCCGCCGATTTCCGGAAGGAAGTGGAATGTTACCTCGGTCGAGGATCGCGTCGTTCGCTCCTCAAGGACGATGGCTGCAGCGCCCTCGGGCACCTTGGCTCCGGTAAGAACCCGCGCTGTAGTGCCGGGCTGCAGCGCGAGCGCCATCGCATGACCGGCTGCTGCTCTGCCGCCAATCTTGAGGGTCAACGGCGTTTGCCGGCGTAAGTCGTCAGCATGCAATGCGAAGCCATCGACCGCCGAATTATCGAAACGGGGAAGGGCGACTTCGGACAGGATGTCCGTCGCCGCGATCCGGCCGACCAGCCCGGTTATCGGTCTGGTTTCAATTCCCGATATTTCGGAAATGCCGTCGAGGATGACCCCGCGCGCTTGCTCAAGGGAAAGAAGCGCGACGCCTGCCAGGCAATCATCGACTGCCCGCGCCGTCGCAAGATCCGGTCTAACGTTCATTGAATACTCCCGCTGACGATCGGCAGATACGGGGAGCGCGTGCTGCGCTCCCCGTATTGAGATCAGGCCGTGTATTCCTGGGACTTGAACGTTAGGTGGCGGACTCCTTCCGGAGCATCCGAGATCTTGCGGATGTTTCCCCAGGTTTGCTTGTAGTTCGGGATAATGAACTCGTTGACGCCCTTCGACACCACGTTACCTTGAACACCGGTCGGGAAGCCAAAGAGCATGAACACCTGCTTCCTCTTCGCAGTTGGCGTTGGATAGACCATCGCCTGGGTCGATCCGTTGTCGTTGTAGACCTCAACCAGGTCTCCGTTCTTGAGCTTGAGATCCGACATATCCTGAGGATTCATCTCAATGAACGAGTAGGGCCATCGGTCCATCACGAACTCGTTTTCGACGTCCAAATAGGCACTCTGCCAAACGTGGTTGGTTCGCCCGTTATTGATCAAGAAGGCAAACTTGTCTTTTTCAGCCTGTTTTCCTGGCGCCTGGAGTCCGCGCCATTGAGTGGAAGCAAACGTCGCCTTTCCGTCTTTGGAGTTGAATTTTCCATCGGCAAAGAGGCGCTTTGTCCCAATAATCTGCTCCTTGCCACTGGCGTTGTCGATTTTTACCGCAGGCTCCTGGAAGCCATTCGTCCCCATGGTCCTTAGCCGCGCATAGGTGACGAATTCACCGCCTTTTTCGTGCTTGGCATAACCGTCCATGAAGGCGTCTTCTTCCGTTTTCCAATCGAAGCCCTTGAACTTGTCGGCTATTTCTCCCTTGCCCATCTCACGGAACACGCGCTCCATATTGTTGGCGATGCGCGCCGCGATCAGGCAATCCGGCATGGCGTTACCGGGCGGGTCCATATAGCGCTCGGTCAGGCGCATGCGACGCTCGCCATTCATCGATGTCAGGTTCATCTCGCCGGACGTGGCAGCGGGCAGGATAACGTGGCACGCTTCCCCGACCTTGGTCGGTACGATATCGACATCGACCGCGAACAGGCCCCCCTTCTTGATCGCGTCAACGATAGCTTTCACCATCGCGTTGCGATCGCCGTAAGGAACCGCGTTCATCGCGTCTTTCACGATGTCAGTGCGTTTCTTGTAGACCCGTTTGAACTCCATTGCGTTCAGTGTGGTCTTGTAGTGGTCGCACCCCCAGATGTGATGCACGCCGCCCTTGCCACCGATCAGGAGCTGATCGACATAGGCGGCGGGACGTCCGACATGTGCGTCTGAGGGGCGGGAATAGCCTTCCTGATGTCCGCCCATGCGCACGCAGCCACCGCCCGGTCGGCCGACGTTGCCGGTTGCGAGGGCCAGATTCACCAAAGATTGGTTGGTGCGGTAGTTGTCGTTGCCCCAGATCAGACCTTTTTCGTAGGCGAACATTGTCCGACGTCGGGCATTTCCGGCCTTCGGCTCGGCGATCCAGGTGATGGCCTTGACGATGTCGGCTTCGCTTAGGCCCGTCGTTTTTGCTGCGTCCGCTATCGAAACCTTATTCGCCGCAAGTGCCTTGTCGAAGTCCTTGGTCGAGGCCGCAATGAATGGCTTGTCGATCCATCCCTTGTCCGCTGCATAGGTCAGCCAAGCGTTGAACAGGATCAGGTCAGTGCCTGAATTGATTGCGAGATGCAGGACATTGTCCTTGCCGGCCTCGACTTCGCAGGCGTTGACTGTGACCGTGCGGCGTGGATCGACAATTACGATCCGTGCGCGATCGACGGCTTCGCTGCCGAACTCGGCTTTCTTCTTGTCAACAGATGTGCCTCGGAGGTTCGGCACCCAGTGATTCAGGAAGTAGTTTGTCTGGGTCTCGAGAGCGTTGGTTCCGACGGCCACGATAGTATCGGCGAGTTCGGCATCCTCGTAGCAGTTGTTCAATTCGCCGACACCCATGTCGCGCGATCCGTGGACTTCGGAATTGTACGCCGGCCGATTATGGATACGGATGTTCTTGATCTTCATGGCGCCGAAGTAGAGCTTGCCGGTGCCCCATGTATTCTCATAGCCGCCCCCCGCGCCGCCATGGTCAAAGGCGGATACGAACAAGCCGTCTTCACCCTGTGAGGCAACAACGGATGCGGTGACCCGTGCCACCAGATCGAGGGCATCGTCCCAACTGGTCGGTTGAAGCTGGCCATAGCGCCAAACCAGCGGATCGGTCAGGCGCTGAAGCTGGGTGTTGCGCTGACGCGAGTAGCTCATTTCAGCGATGCGCGCGCCGCGTAACGACCCCAATCCCGAATTGACGACGCACTCCTTGTCCGGCTTGATGACAATGTGAACGTCGCGACCGTCCTGTTTCACGATGTTGTACATTGACGGCGCGTACCAGGCTGCGGTGTCCGCTTCCTGCTGCTTTGAGAGGTCGACGCCGAATTTGTTTGCTCCGGGCGCGGTTCCTCCTTCGTAACGCGCATCCCAAGTGTAGGCCTTGTAGCCGCATCCGACGATGCAGTAGTGGCAGACGACGTTGTGTTCCTTCGCATCTGCTGGGACGATCGGCAGGCGACCGATTTGGCGCTTGTAGCTCATGATTGTGCTCCCTCAGAGGACGTTGGACAGGCGGCCGTACAGAAGCTCGTCAACGCCTTCAGCGTAGACGTCGCCCTTGTCGTCCACGCGCAGCACGTACTGCGGGAGGTTCTGTGTGGCCTGGCCCCAAATTTGCTGCCCGCCCTTTTCGCAGTCGAAACGCGAATAGTGGCCAGGGCAATTCAGCGTTTGGTCCGAGGCATTGTAATTCAGCGGGAAACCCTTGTGAGGACAGGTCGTCGAGAAGCCGACCACATCGCCGTTCGGGCCAACGCCGCCCGGTACCTTTTGACCGAGCTTCAGCAGGACTCCCGGCGCATCCGCGTCTGGATAGCTGACTTGAAGGGGTTCGTTCGGCTTGAGGTCGTTGATGTTGGCGAGCCGGTTCGCCGGGTATTTCACGAGAGCGGAGCCTTCGGCTTTGGCCTCTTGCGGGAGCATTGTGACCGCGGCCGCAGCCGCCGTCATCGCACCGGCACCGCCCAAGAACTGTCGACGGCCGACGTCGACGAGGTTGTCGCACCTTTTCATCATTGATCTCCCCAGATCATCATTTCATTGGTCCCATCGGACCATCAGTGACCTTGCAGGAGACGGGCCAGACGAGAAACGTCAGGAAATTCAACTAACCGCAGTGATGTATTGCATGCGCAACTCGCGGAACGTTCCGAAATCCGAACATGCTGCATTGCCGTTGGTTCGGCTATCCGATCACGCGCAGGACCAAAGGGCCTAGCGACCGGTATGTTGGCAAATGCTGATCCGAGATCGCTCTCTATGTGTCGCTGGCGGCTTCTGCCTTCCGGGCTTCCCATGTAGCCACCAGGAAGGTTGCCATCGATCCCGCAAGGTTCACGGCCAATTCGGCATGACGCGCTTGTGGCCGTGCTTTCGCTGGGCCCTGGCTGTGCGCGTCGCCGAGTTTGTTGCGGACGGCGCCCAACGACTCCACGATCGATTGGCAGCTTCCGAGAATCTGCTTGAATATCTTTTCGGTATGCTGGTCGGGCGCCAGCCTTAGCTTCGCTGCCACGCGCTTGTAGAGACCCGGCAGATCTTCGTCGTCGGGGACGGTCTCGCCGGCTTCGGCAAGGAGCCACTTGCAGACGTCCTCCAGCAGTGTTCGCGCGACAGTTATTGCCGCTCTCGGATCCGATGCGCGACGCTTCATCGCTTCCTGCCAACGCTCGTGGACATCGGTGACGTTGAACGCCGAGAGACTTCTGCCAATCTCCTCGTCAGCCGGTGTCTTCCCGCCGTGGGTCGATCGCCTCACGCTAAAGATCGGTGAACCAGAGATCCGATCGGTCTGAATCAAGTCGAAGCCGTCCGCCGCTAACAGAGGCGATATCTTACCGACGAGCTCACGCTGGGAACGCTCGTCGCGCAGCATCGGGTGAGTCAGGGCCTCAATGAACCGAAAGAACAGCATTTGCGAGCAGGAATAGATCTCGAGAGATTCGAGAACATCCTTCGTGGTCATGTCGAAGTTGGCGATGCGATGGCGGATGATGTAATCTTCCATCGTCCGTTCGCTAAACGACCCCTTGGGCGCGGACATCTGATCCAGCGGCCAGAGCCGTTTCAAGAACTCCATCTCCGGGGTGTCGATTGAGAGAGCGGCGTCCTCGAGCGCCGATACGACTCTTCGGCGAGTGAGCTCCGTTACATGCGGCCCGCGTGATTCATCGAATTTCGCAAGAACCTCTCCGAGATCGAACCGGGGCTCGTCACCGTGCAGGGCACGAGCGACCGCCAGTATTTCGGCCGCCGTCAAGGACTGCACGCGCGCACTGACGTACTTGTACTTGCTGCTGTGCGCTTCCTCGACGGTACCATCATCGAGCCCGTAGCGCTGGCACACGCTTGGCACGTTGTAGGACTTCTGGTCCGCGATCACCGAGGCGACCAGGTGGCGGAGGGATTTTGCGGTTGCAGCATCCGGAAGAGGTAATGTCGTCATTCGGGCGGCTCGCGGACATTCGTTGAATGGTCCCGCTTCAGTCCGGCTCTCACGATCCGGCCACGCAGCGGGACGGAGACTGTATTCGGACTGGCCGAAACCGTCGAACGGCCATTCAGGGCGGGGAGAGATTATCAGTGGCCCGCGGTCAGGCCCAAGCGGCGCATTTTGTCCCAGAGGGTGGTGCGGCCGATCCCCAGCAGCTTGCTGGCGGCCCCGATTTCACCCTTAGTCGCCGATAGCGCCCGCATGATATGGCGTTTCTCGGCGCTGTTCCTGGCGTCCTCGAGCGAACTCATCGTTTCCTGTTGCAAGATGTCCTGGACTTGCTCCGGAAACATATCTCCCGGCATCACCCATTGACCGAGGCCGAGAGATACCGCGCGCTCGATCCTGTTGCGAAGCTCCCGTACGTTACCCGGCCAGGGATGGGCGAGGGCGAATTCCTCGGCGAGAGCGCTGACGCCACGCAATTCCGTCTCGACTCGTGCACTGCTCTCGGCAAAGAACCTCTCCATCAGCCAGGGAATGTCCTCAACGCGGTCCCGCAGTGGGGGAACGCGCACCGACACTACGTTGATGCGATAATACAAATCCTCGCGGAAGCGGCCGGCTTCGACTTCCTTCTGCAAATTGGCATTCGTCGCGACGACCAGGCGGCCCTTAAAGGGAATCGGTCGTTCGCCGCCGAGACGGTAGAACGTCTTGTCCTCGATCAACCTCAGTAACTTGGCCTGGAGGTCTGAGCGCAGCTCCCCGATTTCGTCGAGAAAGAGGATTCCATCTCCAGCCCGTTCCGCATATCCCAAGTGTCTCTGGGTGGCGCCGGTGAACGCTCCCTTCTCGTGCCCCAATAGCTCGCTTTCCAAAAGATCGGCGGGGATGGCGGCGCAGTTGACCGCCATGAACGGCTGACCCTGACGACCTGACGACGCATGGAGAAAGCGCGCGGCGATCTCCTTGCCACTGCCGGTCTCGCCGGTGATCATCACGGTCGAACCGAGCTTGGCGACGCGGAGCAGTTGCATCTCCAGGGATTTCATCGCCGGCGCAACACCCAGGATGGTTGCGCCTTCGGGCCCGCTAGGCCGCATCAGCTCGCCTAGGCGCAGCAGGAAGTCGTCGAGGTCGAACGGCTTGAGGAAATAGTCGGCCGCTCCGGCTCGCATAAGCCGGACGGCCTGGTCGATGTCGCCGTGACCGGTGATGAAGAGAAACGGCGGTGCGTGAGGCGAGCGGACGGCTTCGCGGAATAATTCTTCCCCGTTGAGGTCAGGAAGACGGATGTCGCACACAATAGCTTCGAACCGATTGCGCGACATGTCATCGATCGCATCTCGGCCGCGTTGCCACCATTTGACGGTCACTCCCTCCAAGGCGAGCCTTTGTACGAGGCTTTCGCCCATGATCTGATCGTCCTCGACGAGTCCTATGGTTTGGCCGCTATGCAACATCGGACAACTCCGCGCGAAGTATTGGAATGATCAATCTGATGGTTGTGCCGCTCGGCCGAAGGCGTTCGATTTCGATACGCCCGCCCATTTCGGCGACAAGTCGGCTTGTGGTCCAAAGACCCAACCCGCCGCCATCTAGTGGAGGCGGCCCGTATCCTGCGGTGAGCACAGCGGAAGCGGACTCGGGCATGCCGCCGCCATAGTCGGACACGACGATTTCGAGGGCAGCGGTACCAGCCGAGACCGTTGCATTTACCTGCGAGCCTTCCGGAGCCGCGGCGACGGCATTGAGAAGGAGATTGAGCAGCGCTTGTCGGATCGGTGTGCTGGCAACCGCGATGGGCCCATCCAAGCGGTTGTCGATCTGAATCGTGACGTATTTCCGCCGTCCTTCCGGAGCGACTAGCATACCGAGATCGTCAATATCAGCGGGGACGAGATTCCTGGATCCGCTGTCCCTGCGGTATACGGCGAGCGTTGTGCGAACGACGTCGCGGATTCCTACAAGTCCGCGCTCGAGCAATCCCAAACTGCTGCTGCGGACACCAGCCAGGTGACCGTGCGTCTTCATCGTCGAAAGAGCATTGAAAAGACCGCCCAGGGGATTGTTGATCTCGTGAGCGACGGCCGACGCAAGTCGCCCCAGGCTTCCGAGGCGCTCTTCTTCCGCAAGTCGCTTGCTCAGATCCTCGCGCTCCTTCATCGAGCGGACGAGTCCGTTGTAGCCGCGGAACAAATGCCCGAACTCGCCCGTGGTCTTTGCGACGATTTCGTCGGGGACGGGGACAGCCAATGTCTCGCGCGCGACACCGAGGTGTTCGGACAGGATACGCACAGGTCGCATCATGTGCGTAACCAGCAACCAACCGGCCGCAGCCAGAAGGATTGTCAATGCACCGTTCGTGAGAGCAAGTGCCATCAGGACGTCGCGACGTTCCGCTGCGAGATGCCGAGTATCAAAAGTGGTGTAGATGATGCCGGCTACTCGACCCGGGTACGACAACGTTCGCATAGCGTTGGCGGTGTCGGCGCCGGCGCTGTAGCTGAAGGCTTTCGTCTTCGAAATATCGTTGGGCGAAAAGCTTGTGCCGATGGGATGTCGCTTCGGATCAGAAGCGGCGATTACCGCTCCCTCGGAATTGGTGACGACCGTCTCAATAGGATGGAGACTCTTATTGATCTCCTGCGCCCGGGCGATCGCATCGTACACTTCCCAATTGTCTTCTCGCAGGATCGATGGAGCTATGGCAGACGAGAGGCCGTCGAGATAACTCTGCGAAAGTTCAACGAGGTGGCGCTGTTGGGTTTCGGTTAAGCGCGCCAAGACACGCTCTGATAGAACTAGTCCTACGAGAATCATCAAGGCCACGACCGCGAGCGGGACCTTTATCGTAATCGGCCAGGATCTGAAGCGCGAAGCGTTCATGGATTCATCCCGCTGCCGCAACAAGTGCTGCCTTGGCAGCAATGGTATCGAAAATATTTGGATCTTCAGAGGCGAAGCCGTCCAATCGGAGCATTTGCAGGACGGCACGTCCTTCGGGGTCGTCGTTCATCTGCAGAAATGCGCGTTTGACGGCTTCGAACCGCGAAGGATCCGCGATGGTTCGCGGCGCCGCGATCGGGGGAAACGCGAGCCACTCCGAAGCTTTGAGGATCCTGGTCCGGGACGTCAATTCCGGCTCCAACTCGCTGACGACGTCATAGACATAGCCATCGACCGATCCTGATCCCGCAAGTCCCGATGCAACTGCCCGGATGACGTCGCGATGACCGTAGGTGAAGAATGTCTTCGCGAAGAAAGTCTCCGGGCGCAGGTTCCGTTGAGCGAGCGCAGCGCGGGTTACGAGAAATCCAGAGTTCGAATCCGGATCCGAGAAGGCATGGATATCGCCACGCAAATCATCCAAGTCGCTCGCCCGACGATCGCGTTCGACGATGAGGTATGATTGATAGAGGGGTTTCCGATGCCAGAGTGGCACCGCCACAAGCTGCAACTCGGAGCGATGCGCGACGAACGGGAATCCGCAGATCCAGGCCGCATCGAGTTGACCCGACGTCAGCAGCGCGGTGATCTCCTGGTACGTGCGTCTGTTGACGAGGGTAACCGGCGAACCGGTGGAGCGCTGGAGGTAGGACTGCAGCCGCCCCAGGAGTTCCAGATCCGAGGTCAGGAACACCGGCGTGAGGCCGAACCTGATCGGCACGATACCGGTGTTCTCCGCCGCATCGCTGAGGGCGGGCGCAAGCAAGGCCGCCGCCGCACCAAGGAAAGCGCGCCGATGCAGTTCTTTGTTTCCACCCGAGGCCATTCGTATCCTCGATTTTTCATTAGTTTTGAGGAGGCTACCGCGATTTAGAAGCGGTTGAAACAGGCGATGGCGGTACTCACCCTCGATCGCATCACGTCCGCGTGGGAGCTTGCCCGCGCAATCCAGGTGGCGTGCAGCAACGGGATACGGTCAGGGGGAGGAACAGCCTATATTTCGAATATTCTAGAAATACAGTTGACACCACACGACGGACGGAGCATCTTTGGTGTCATGAAAATCGAGGACGCTGCAGCCCGCCTCGAAGCGCTGGGCAACCCGACGAGACTGAAGATTTACCGAACGCTCGTCCGCGCGGGCCAGGCGGGCATGGCGGTCGGGCGTTTGCAGGACAAGCTAAAGGTCGCACCGTCAACGCTGTCCCACCATATCAAGTCGCTGGTTTCCGTTGGCCTTGTCTCGCAGGTTCGTGAATCCACCACGCTCGTCTGTCACGCCAACTACGACCTGATGCAGGGTCTGGTCGATTTTCTGGTCGCCGAATGTTGTGCCGACGAAAAGTGCGGTGAGGCGAAGTCCGCAGCATGATTTTTCGTGCCCATAAATTCGATAGTTCTAGAATCATAGGAAGATAGAATGAGCAAAACCGTGGCAATCATTGGAGCGGGTCCCGTCGGCCTGGCCGCCGCTGCCCACGTGATGGAGCGTGGCCTGAATCCCATCGTCCTGGAGGCGGGCGTGGCTGCCGGGCATGCCGTTAGACAGTGGAAGCACGTCCAGCTGTTCTCGCCCTGGGAGTACAACGTCGACAGGGCGGCAGCGAGACTGCTCTCTGCAACGGGCTGGAATTCTCCGGATCCGCACGTCTACCCAACCGGTGCCGAGCTGCTCGAGCAGTATCTCGACCCGCTCGCGACCCGTACCCCGCTTGCAGATGTGATCCGCACGTCGAGCCGCGTGACGGCGATCGGCCGCGTCGGCTTCGACAAGGCCAAGACCAAGGGCCGCGACTTCGCGCCATTCGAAATCCGCTACCAGAACGGCAAGGGGCCGGAGATGCTGCGCGCCGACGCGGTGATCGATACCTCGGGCACATGGTCTTCCCCAAATCCCGCCGGAGCGAACGGACTGCCGGCGATCGGAGAGCATGAATTTGCTGAGCGCATTGCATACGCCATGCCCGATATCCGCGGCGTCGATCGCCGTCGGTACTCCGGCAGGACCGTTGCTGTGCTCGGAGCCGGCCATTCCGCGATCGGCACGCTGACCGAACTGGCACGGCTTCGTGATGAGGCACCGGCGACCGAAGTCGTCTGGCTCCTGCGCGGCTCCGATCCAGCCAAGGCGTTCGGCGGAGGAGCTAACGACAAGCTCGCGGCGCGCGGAGAGCTTGGCGCGGCCTTCGCCGAGCTCGTCGCGGCCGGCAAAATCCGTGTCGAACCCGGGTTCGGTGTGACGCACCTGACGACCGCCGGCGATCGCATGCGCATTGGTGCCGGTTCTTCGTGTTGCGGTCGACATGTCGTTGTGGATGAACTCATCGTCGCCACTGGTTTCCGTCCGGATCTCCGTTTCTTGAGCGAACTGCGCCTCCGGCTGGATCCCTCGATCGAAGCGCCGGTCGCGCTTGCACCATTGATCGACCCCAACGAACATAGCTGCGGAACGGTCCGTCCCCATGGCGCGCGTGAACTTGCGCAGGATGAGCTAGGACTTTACCTCGCTGGCATGAAGTCTTATGGCCGCGCGCCGACTTTTCTGATGATCACTGGATACGAACAGGTTAGGTCGATCGCCGCCGACATTGCGGGGGACCGCGAAGCCGCCGAACGCGTCGAACTCGAGCTTCCGGAAACTGGCGTATGTACGCGCGGCGGCGTGGAAGGCGACTCAACGTCTGCGGGATGCTGTGGCGGTCCAGCTCCTGCGGGCAACGACGCCTGCTGTGTAGAGGACGTCAAGGCGAAGGAGATGGGCAAGACCGGATGCGGTTGTGGCGACAAGGCTTAGGCTTGGAGTGAGAAGCTTGAGGTTGGAAGGCCGATCTGTCATCGCGGGGATGTGTGTGGGGCAACTCGGCAGTTTGCTCCCGCATGTCGTCGTGCCATCTATCCTTGCCGCGTTTCTTATACCGGAATGGCAGCTTACTGGTGCACAGGCCGGCCTTTTGGCCGGTTCTGGTGCTGCCGGTTACATGCTGACCGTGCCGCTATTGGCTGCGCTGACCGATAGAATTGATGCGCGCAAAATCCTAATTGCAGGTTCGGTACTGAACGCGCTCGGCACCTTGTTGTTCGGCGTGTTTGCTTCAGGTCTTTGGACTGGTGTGCTCTTCAATGCGATTGTTGGGATTGGCTTTGCGGGAGCCTATATGCCGGGTCTCAAAGCATTGACCGACCGTTTGGCGCCGGGCGATTCATCCCGAGCCGTCACATTGTACACCTCCAGTTTTTCATTGGGGGTCGGCTTGTCGTTTCTGGTTGCCCAGCTTGTCGCCGCGAGCTGGGGTTGGCGAGCGGCTTTCCTAGTGACAGCCTTCGGTCCAATTATAATGTTCGTGGTCTGTCTCGTGTTGCCGCCGGTCGAGCCAAAGCCTGCGCAGGGACGGCTGCTCGATTTTGCGCCAGTGTTCCGCAATAAAACTGCAATGGGATTTGTTCTCGGATATGGCGCGCATTGTTTTGAGCTTTACGGAATCCGAACCTGGATCGTTGCATTTTGGACGTTCGTTGTGCTGCGGTACGGACAAACGTCAATCTTCACGCCAATTGTCGTCAGTGTTGTCTTCTCTCTGCTCGCGATGCCCGCAAGCATTCTCGGCAATGAACTGGCGTTGAAGTTTGGGCGACACCGGGCAATCACCGCCGTTATGTTTAGTTCTGCCATCGTGGCGCTTATGATCGGATTGTCCGCCGACAAGTCCCCGTGGCTCTTGCTGCCATTGTTGCTGATTTATGCTCTCACCGTTCCGGCCGATTCCGGCGCGCTGACTTCGGGCATGACGATGGCCGCTGATCCGCGTTATCGCGGGGCAACCATGGCGATGCATTCGACCGTAGGTTTCAGCCTGTCCGCCCTTGGTGCATGGGGGATTGGCATCGCGTTGGATAGTGCCGGCGGGCCGTCGAATCCGAGTGCGTGGATGGCTGCATTCTCCGTCCTTGCCCTGGGCATCATGCTGGGCCCGTTGGCGCTCTATTGGTCCAGAGCGACGGCGCCGCAAGCATGAGCCAGCGCCAGCTACCCATCGTCGCGGCACTTGGCACGACGCAGACGCTCGCCTGGGCGTCGAGCTATTATCTACCGGCGATCCTCGCGGATCCGATCGCGCGTGATCTTGGCATCTCGAGCAATTGGCTCTTTGCAGTGTTCTCTGCTTCGTTGGTGATCTCCGGCCTGCTCGGGCCACGCGTGGGCCGGCAAATCGATCTCGTTGGTGGGCGTCAGGTGCTCTCGACATCGAACGTCATCTTTGCCGGTGGGCTTGCGCTTCTTGGAGCATCGACCACGCTGTGGATGTTGAGTGCGGCTTGGCTATTCTTGGGTATCGGCATGGGGTTGGGCCTGTACGATGCTGCATTTGGCACGCTTGGACGGATTTACGGCGACAAGGCACGGAGCGCCATCACCGGAATCACACTAATTGCTGGCTTTGCTAGTACGGTTGGTTGGCCGCTCAGCGCGCTCGGGCTTGAGACGATTGGATGGCGGGAAACGTGCTACGCTTGGGCCGCGGCGCACATCCTGATCGGACTTCCGCTCAATCTTCTTTTCTTGCCACGGACTGCGCGCGTGCAGCACATCGAGGGGCCCGCCGCTAAAACTTGTATTCCGATCGATCGTACGATGGTTCTGCTGTCATTCGCGTTCGCAGCAGCCTGGACAGTGACTTCCGCTATGGCGGCACATCTGCCGCGCATCGTCGAGGCGTTCGGTGCGACGCCGGCGCAAGCAGTGTTCGCCGGCATGATGATCGGGCCGGCCCAGGTGGTGGCTCGCGTGCTTGAGGCAAGCACCCTCAGTAGGTTTCATCCGTTGCTCTCAACTCGGCTTGCCTGCATCACACATCCGATCGGAGCTTGCGTCATCGGGATCTTCGGAGGTGGCGCTGCAGCGGCATTCGCGCTGCTGCATGGCGCTGGCAACGGCATCCTCACGATTGCGCGCGGCACACTGCCGCTGGCGATCTTCGGTCCGAAAGATTATGCCTATCGGCTCGGCCTCATCGGAGCCCCATCACGTATTTGCCAAGCACTCGCACCGCTCGGCTTCGGGCTGTTGATTGAACCGATGGGACGTTGGGTCGTCGCCGTTTCATCCGTCTTTAGTATTGCGGCATTGTTGGCCTTGTTCCTTTTGCCGCGGGTTGATGTGGCCCTCAACGCCTCCAAGATGCCGGCCGAGTGAGGGCGCAGCATCGGCGGCACCGATCATCGGCATGGCCATCATGATGGTGGTGCTATGTACCTGCCGGGGATGCTGCCGCTGATGATCATTGCGGTCATGATCGTGGTCTGTTCGCAGCCAGGTCGGGAGACGCTCAAGTGGGTATTTGCGCTAAGTCGCCTTTGACGACACATGGCCCGCTTATGTTGTTCTGTGCGACAATCTAGACGGATTCGGGCGCTTATGTCGTCTAGCTGTAGTTTCTCTACCTAGGTCCATCAATTCTTAAGTTGAGATTTGCGACAGAATGAGGTATTATGTCGTCTAAAGCGACAAAATTGCCCTCAACCAAGGCTTATGTTGCCATGACCGACGACATTCAACTCACATCCGGTGACCGGACCCGTGACCGGGCTATCCAACGCCAGGCTGAAGCCGGCCATCTCACCAAAATAACTGAGGGCGTCTACGGTAAGCTGAATGGCCGAAGCCTCGACGAGTTCGCTTACTCTCACTGGGCTGCCATTCTCGGTAAAATGGTGCCGGGGGCCATCCTGACTGGGCGAACGGGTATCGCCGTAAATCCGTGGCGCGATCGCGGCAACGACGGCCGCCCCCTCTATCCGGGTTGGATCTTTTGCACGCACAGCGACGGCAAGGCCCGTAAGAGATTTTCGATCCCGGGCCTGGAAGTCCGCTCGTTTCCAGGACCGGGGCCGCTCGAGGGTGATGTCGCATATCTGGGTACGTACATTCCAAGCGCCTCGCGCAATCTCCTCGAAAATCTAAAGCCGTCGCGCGAGCGCGATGGCCCGAGCCGCAACGTCGGACGCGAGGGAGTGGAAGCCGAAATCGAAAGGCTCCTGAAGACAGAACATGAAGATGGATTGAGGGCGATCCGCCAACGCGCGCACAAGATTGCCGAATCCCTCAATGCGTCCGCCGAACTGAAGATTCTCGACGACCTGATCGGTACCTTTCTCGGGACGCGACAAGCCAAGCTCGCACATCAGAAGGTGGCCGCCCGGCAGAGACGTGATGCTCCGTACGATCCAGACTGCATGGAACGCCTCAAGGCGCTCGCAATCGTCCTCAACGGAGGAGCGCTGCCGGAGCGGCCAGATCCTCATGCCGAACCCGATGAACGCGCGTGCACATCGTTCATCGAAGCATACTTCACGAACTACATCGAGGGGACGAGGTTTTCCGTCGATAAGGCCCGCCGTATCGTCTTCGAAAACGAGGAGCCGGATGGCAGGCCAGCCGACGGTCGCGACATCGTTCAAACCTTCCGACAAGTCTCGATCATGGCAAAGGGCATAACCATGGCCGGTTCGTTCGCGGAATTTGTGGACGAGATCAAGGAGCGAAATCGGATTCTTCTCGACGGCCGGCCGGAAAAAGATCCAGGAAACTTCAAGACCGAGCCGAACTTCGTCGGCAACACTCAGTTCGTGGCACCGAACTTGGTGGAGGGCACCTTGAAGGAAGGATTCGAGACGCTCGGAAGCCTGACGAGTCCGCTTGCGCGCGGAATCTTCGTCCACACGCTTCTTGTTCTCGTCCACCCCTTCAACGATGGCAACGGGCGCACCTCGAGGATTATGATGACCAAAGAACTCGTTGGCGCGGGCCAGTCGCGGCTTATCGTTCCGACGATCTTTCGGGAGGACTATATCGGCGGCATCAAGGCGCTCGTCCACGCATCTAGCTTTAGTGCGGCTCCCTTGGTGCGCGCGCTATTGGAATGCCAGCGGGTCACTGCTGCAATCGCGTCTCCCGACCTCGATAGGACGATCGAACTATGGGCCTCGACCCACGCCTTTTTGGAGGACATCGAAACGGCTCGGCTCACGTTCCCCAACCCGATGCTCAAGATTGAAAAGAGAAACGGCGTGCCGGCTCCAGAGACCTATTGGGAAGCGCTCGACTTGGCGAGCAGCGTAACCGACGAGGCGTCCATCTTCGGGCGATCTCTTTAGACAGACCCAGCGTCCTATCCTTCGCCAGGATTCCGTGCGGAAGTGTAACAGCATCCTTGAAGAGGTCGATGCCGACGGGAAGGTTACGAAATAGTCTCCACATATACACGCGATCGGCCTTCATTATTTTGTTCGAAGTATTCCGCTCGGCAGACGTCGCCTTCGAATTCAAGAAGGGCATAGCCGTGAGTGTAGACGCCGCCCGTAGCCCCAAGCTTTGTGGCTTCAATAATCTCGGGCGGCTCTTCAAGGTCCGGCAATGTGTCGTAAATTTTATCGATCAATGAAACGGGGACAGCGCCATGTCCGACGCATCGGCCTCGCTTTAGACCCGCAAATGGTTTGTAGATGCCAAGCGTGTGTTCGTGTCCCCAAAACCAAGCAGCAATATTTCCGGAAGCACTCATTTTTTGGAACGCCTTGAGGAGATGAGGATTTAAGGCCGATCGTTTTCCTGAAGTATCCGCGGCGCCGATAGGGGAAAAAGCAGAGAACAATTGATGATGTGACAGTAGGATTGTACGACCTGGGAATTCCCTGATGCGGTCGCAGTGCCACGCAAGCTCGTCATCCTCAAGAAAAGTGACTGCATCCGCGACGCTCACGGGGCTGTCATCATGAAGGCCCGTGTCCATGGCAAGGATCTGCCATTTCTCATCCGCAGACCGCAGACAAAAAAAGCTTGCGGGCTGAATCGAAGGAGGGGCGTTAAGCCGTTTGATGAGTTCATAGAATCCGACACCTCCACAATACATATCGTGGTTTCCCGACAGCGTGAAAACGTCGGGTGTCAGAGTGCCCTTGCGCAGGACAAGATCAATCGGATCGACAAAGTTCGTTTGGCATTCGTCAGAAGTACCAGAATAATAGATATCGCCAAGATGGACGAATACATCCGGATTATGATCCGCGATAGTTTTTAGGACATCGATCGCAGGCTGTGCACCGGTGCCCCAGTCGCCTGCCACTGCGACGCGGGCACCGGTCTTGATCTCGATTGTCTTGGGTCCATCATCGGATGCCCGAATGTAGGGAATGGGCTTCCTTTTACCGTCCGATTCAAAGTAGAGATGGTATTCGATCAAAGTGTTTAGCCATGCAGGGTCGCAAGTTCCTGCGACGAATTCATGCTTGAGTTCAGATAGAGCCTTGGAATCTCCGCGCGCCAATGCGTTGAGATATCGAAAGCTCAATTCCGCGCAAACGCGCGCGATTCCCGTATTCGTCAGTTCGCGAGCAATACTCGCCGACTGACTCTGACTCGTCTCCACCCCTCGCTCCTGATCGAACGCGCGCTGTGCGATCTCCGCCGCAATACCTGGTAGGGTGCTTGCGGCGGATCTTGGTAGAGTCAGGCGTGCACCGCGCGCCTTGTTGGTCGGGTTCGCGTCAAGTCTCTTAGCTATTTGATCGACGGCGGACTGATACAGGGAAAGCAAGGGGTCGCGAAATGTCTGAAACGTGTCGGGCATGTGGACGTCGAACTCCTAGTTTCGTTCGGATAACCAGCGTTCAATTACCGGAAAATATTTCATGACCTGTTCGCGATCGCTTCTCTTCTCGTTCTCGCTGAGATCGTGGTACCTCGTGGCCATCTGTCGCTCCCAATGGCTGACTAAATCTGCCGGCAGAATGAGCGAACCGTCCGGCTGACGATGTCCTTTGCCGTGAACGTACTTTTGCCAGTGAGCCCACCGCTCATGTTCAATCGCCGCAAGTTCTTCGACCAACAATTTCGACTGCCTATTAACCCGTTCGCTGCACATACGCGCTCCTGCGAGTTCTTAGATCAGCTTTTCCGCGACAAGTTTTCTGTAATGTTCTCCCAGGACAGTTAGTTCACATGATTTTCTTTCCATAGCGGCATGCCACATGTGAAGAGCCCCTACCGGACGAACCAGATTTACCCTCACATAGTTCTGCAGAACTTTGAAAACCGCATTCTTCTGGAGATCAGGCGGTGGGATGTTCGGATCGTTCCGCTGTTCTTGAGACCTCTCGGGTTCGTATGATGGCTCAAGTTGAAATTTGAAGCTCGGCTCGGGAAAAAGTGTCGCCAACTGCAGAAGCTCGGTGAGGGCGATAGGCGGCATCGCTCTTCGCAACGAGACAAAGGATTTTACGTTCGTTTTGAAAACGGGGCGCTGGCCACCCCAAGGTCCTAGGGACTGGTCGATGTGCGCGTACACGCTGCCTGGTGTTACATCCCCGACGAGGTTTGCTGCGGCCCCACCAAGCGCATCGACAAGTAGATTTGTGAATACACCGGGTGCGCCATTGCCTCCCTCATGGGCGTATTGTTCAGCGGTCGATGCTGTCAGTAAAGTCATGCCCTGCACAATTTCCGCAACTGCTCCGCCTCCGGGCCGGTTTCCCGCGATACCGCTGTGGCAGCTATCGAGGATGATGATCTTATTTGTCGCTTTTGAGCACCTCGCAAACGTCATCGCATCGCTCAGAGCAAGTCCGTCATCTCCATTCTGACAATCGCTTGCGCAAAGGAATCCGCCGGTTTCGTCGACGAAGCCGTGCCCAGCGAAGTAGAGCAGCGCAATTTCGGGGTCATCAGAGAACAATTCTCGGATTGCATCGCGAAGGTCGCTCCTCTTGACGATACTGTGAGGACCTGTGGCGAGGAGCACCTTCGGGGTTGCGAAGTTGACGCTGCCATCAGCGTGCCGCGCTAAAATATCGGCTACAGAGTTGGCATCTCGCACGCAGCCACTTAGAGGCGTAAAGTCAGTGTAATAATCTATTCCGACTATTAGAGCCTTACGCATCGGTTGTCACAGTGAATCGATAAAGTTGCTGATGTTGGTGTCGCTCCAGGCAACCGTGGAGATACCGGCGAGCGACGTGCGATCATTCGAGTAGGCCCAAATTCCGCGGATCTTCTTGCCTTCCTCTTTGGCGCACTCGATCTCCCATTTTTGGCCGCTCGATGTGAGCGAATTCTTGCTAACTAGAACTATCACTCCGTCAGATCGGCGGATGCGTGTCCTGACCTTCTCTTTCCATCCGCTGTCATAAGCCTCCTTTACCGACATATCGGTGAATTCATACGGTGCCCGTGGATGTAGTGATTGCCCTTTCAGGAAATCACGTTGACGCTCGTCCTCAATCGCAAAAGCCACGAAGACAATTCTATTCGCTGCCATAATCTTTTCCTTCGATGACTAAATTGTGTGTGCTGTTTACCGTTGTCCGAGCGACGCCTTCATAGACGTGTGGAACGAGCGAAACCCGGTGGCGCGAGCCGTCGTCGGGTACCCCCTCTGTAGTCGCTCTTCTACGAGGAGTTGTGCCTTTTTGGACTCACGAATGTAGATGTCGAGATCTTGCTTTGTGCGCATATACGGCCATTTCACTAAGAATTCTGGGACTGTTGCATTGTCTGACACGAACGATGCAAGAAAACGTTCTTTCTCAGTGGCAACGCCAATCTCCCAAGGCACCCACCATGAAGCTTGCGTGCGCGGGCTAATAACCGCAAGCAATTGCGTGCATTGCTCAAGTTGCTGTCGAATGTAATCGGCGAGATCAGGACCACTTTTATCCAGTTGTCTGTCAATAACGTCCAAGTAGACGTTGAGGCCGTTGGATTGTAAGTGAGCTGCCACAGCCCCGGCTTGGACCGTGTCCTCGTTTTTGTGTGATATAAAGACTTTCACCGGCATAATATCATCCTCAAGTTAAGCGACGTATGGTTCAAGGATCGGACTTGTCGAGATCGGTGGTACTCGTTGTCTTAATTTCAGTGCCTTCACTGCATCGCGCACAGCCGCTAACTTCTCCAGATCATTTTCGAGACAAGAGAGTAGCGCGGCATCCGATGCGGTATCGACTGCAACTGCGTCACAAAGCCTCGCATTCGCTAGTGCGCAATAGTCGCCGCGAAGAAGCCGCGAGCCGGCTTCTCTCGCCAAGTCGACTGCGACAGCGGGTATGCCAAAAGTGAGACGGGTCGTCAGGCGTCCGATCCGATCGCGCAGGTCGAGCCCCGGATGAAGTATCTCTGCAACCCTGGCGGCGGTCGGTACCAGATCGGACGTCCGGCTTGCGACGCTGCGGATCGGTCCCGAGGCGCCGCCGAACGCGCCCCCGAATTGCCCGACGATCTTTTCGATTTCGGATATGGGGCGGCCCGAAACATAGAGGAGACACGCGACCGACTTCTTCGCTCGGATCGTCGCTGTGTGGCTGTCAATGACCTCTCGGCGGAATGCGTCGAGTACATATCCGTCTGTTACCTGGGGGCGGAGTTCGTTAGCCCAGAATTGAGGTTCTTTCTGAGTGCTCTTTTTGTTGATCGGAAAATGGATTTGATCCAACTCCAACGTAACTTGAGTGGCCGCGATTAGGTCGGGATCGCTCAACCGATCAGGAGGAATCTGACGCAGGCACTCGACGAGGCGGACGATTGACGTCACTTCCGTCGCGCTCTCTCCGGCGAGCCGCCCTAGGTCTGTGAGGAGATAGAGTCCGTCGACGTTGGAGATCAGCCCGTTGATCTCGAGATCCTGCAGCGCCTTGACTAGCTCTTCGCGATTCCATTTCCAGCCGTCGCGCGTGCGCGTTGCTTGAAACGCGCCGAAGCTTGATTCCAAAAAATCGACGATAGCATCGCTGGAGATCCCTTTGGGGCTTAGCCGGCTGAGGGAAGTGACTACGCGGACGATGAGGGATCGCGCGTCAGTATCGACGTCGAGGAATCTAGATACGAGATCCTCAGGCGCTCTTGTGACGTAGTTGTTCCAATAACCGTATTCGGCACGCTGATCGGTCGCCAGCAGATATGACGATCCCTTCTCGGCAAACCCGAGGCGGCCTGCGCGCCCGACGAGGTTCTTGTACTCGGCGATAGAGTACGGCTGATCCTGAGGATGCATTAATCCGACGATGACGACAGATGAGGCGGGAGTGTTGACGCCCATCGCGAGAGTTGTCGTTGCGGCAATCACGCGCAGCCCAGAACCTGGACGGCGAAATTCCTCTTCCACCACACGGCGTTCTTCCGGTGTGAGGTCAGCGTGATGGAAGGCTACACCGTGCGCTAGTGCTTTGCGGAGATCTTGGTTGGCGAGCGAAGCATCGCTGGCTGGCAGTTGGTCGAGCGCAGCCTGTGCCGGCGAGAGCGCCAGTGCTTCCGACAGGTACCCGGCCGTCCCGCGTGCTTCACCCTTCACCTCTCTGAATACTATGACTTGCTGACCTTTGCCGACCAAATGCCTCACCAGCGGCACGACCCAATCCTGGCTCGAGCCTTTGCGATATTCCTGCCGGATGATAGGCCCCTCGATCCGCTCGGCGCCGGTGGTTGAATCGATGAAGCGGAATGTGCCGTCCGCACGCAGCAAACCTTCGTCTAACGGTACCGGCCTCTCGGTATGGCGGAGAAGCCGTGCGCCGAACCACCGCTCGAGACCATTAGTATCTCCGATAACAGCGGAGAGTGCGATCGTCTGGGGTTCGATACCCTC
>CDFE01038831.1:0-35057 GCA_000826465.1 Acanthamoeba mauritaniensis | reverse complement strand
GGCGCATGCGGATCAGCGTCAGCAAGAACTCCAGGTTGGCGCCGCGGCTTTTGTCCGCAATCATCTGGGCCTCATCGACGACGATCACGCCAGCGCCGGCGAGCACGTGCGGAAAGGTGAGGGCGATGGCCGCGAACTTCTCGTAGGTTAGAAGCGCGATGTCGTACTTGCCGCGCAGCAGCGGTGAGATGTCGTCGGTCTCGCCGGTGGCTTCTACGGTGCGGATTCCGAAGGGGCCGTATACCGAACTGAAGTGGCGCCGCTTGTCTGCCACCAGTGCCTTCAGTGGCAGGAGGAAGATAGCCCGCCGCCGATCAAGCACGTTGCGCAGCGCCGCTAGTTCTCCGACCATGGTCTTGCCGCTCGACGTCGGCGCAGACACCACCAGATGATCTCCGTTCAGGACGCCGTAGTCGTTCACAGCCGCGATTTGGAGTGAGTTTAACGACGGGATAGCATTCGACCATGCGTCAATCAGCCCCTGGGGGAATCCCGCGTCCTGCAGACTCGCGAGATCGGCAGTAACCGCGACCTGGCTGCGATTGGGGAATATGGCGGCAAAACGAGGTCCTTCGACGAAGATGGGCCAATGCACGTCGCCTTCGATCTTCCCCTTCATAGTCGGATGCTGCTGCAGGCCGAATTGCGCTGCCGCCGCCGCGACACGGGCGGAGACGTGGTCGAGCAATCTATAGAGTGGGATGCGTCCGCCCTGTACGACTTCGCTCGCTCCACGCAGCGCTTCGATCAGATAGAACGTCAGGTAGCCGTGCCCTTGGTGAGCGTTTTCGTAAGCCGGCTCGTCGGCTCGCGAGGCTGTAAAAATAAGGCGCCCGTCGCCTGCGATCTGCGCCAGCTTTGCCTCGGCGGATCTCAGGTCGCGCGGCTTGATGTCGATCTGCAGTACCTTGGACCCGAGCCCGCCCGAGAAGCAGCAATCGAGAAAGAAGACTAGGCGACGGGCCGGTATTCTAGAAAACCAGTCTTGGAGGAGGTCCAGCGGCACTGCAGACGCCGGAAGGTTTAAAATGTCGGCGTCGTATGGGATGAGCTCGTGGGTTTCCGAGCCGTGGCCCGAGAAACCGATGACGACAGTGTCGTCGACGTCACAGTCCGCAAGCGCCAAGAATTCCGTTTCGATCCGCTGTTTAGTGGCATCGGTATCCGTCAACAGCGTTGAGGCACCGCCCAGCGTGTCAGTGAACAGCGCATTCAGGGCCATTGCGTCCCGGCATGCGCAGCTAAGCTCTCCGATTGCAGGCGATTGGTAGCGATCGATACCGATGAATAGGCCGCGAAATGCCATCAGAGGACCTCACTAAATATTCAATTCTGCGCTCGTTCTCTCAGTCATTCGCTTCGATGCGTCCTGCCGAGCGCTAAATTCATTCACGATATGTTCGACAAGCCATTTCGCGGCGAAGCCGAAGCTCGCCGCGAAACCTTTCTCAACTTTCAGTTGCCGCCCACAGCACCGACTAGAGGACCAACTTTGCCCGGTAACGGGGACAAACTTGTAGCGGACCAACTATGCCCGATGCTGCATTGGGCTGATTCCCACTCCGAACAATTAACTGCAGCCTGTTGTCCCTCCGCATTTGTCGCACTTCTTGCAGGTGCCGGACATTTCCAGTTTGGCTTTGATAACCATGCAACTCGTAGGTTGTAATTTGCGCGACCATTAATTGGGGTGCATCGTGCAAACTTATGGGGTGGAAGTCGTTCTTTTGGGGTGCGTTACACTAGTGCCTCACGAACACCCCGTCGTGCTGCCGCACGTATCGCACTTCATGCACGTGCCATTCCGTACCAGCGTGAAGTTCGAACACTCGGTGCACATGTCGCCTTCATAGCCTCTAGCCTTTGCTTCCGCGCGGCGCTCGGCCTTGCTTGGTGCGGCCTGAGCTGCCGAACCGGCCTTGCTCCAGTTCTGCTGCTCCAGCTTTTCGGTCGGCGAGAGTTCGCGCTCGGGCTCCGCGGTCTTGAGCGCGGTGAGGGCGCTTGCCCCCCCACCCGGCGCGCTGCGCGCGCCGCCCTCCCCACCCAGGGGGGAGGGAGAAGAAGCGGTCGCGCCTGCTGACGCAATCGAGGTGACGTTACCGGACGCCTGCGCATCGGCAGCGCCGCCCTGCATGACCACAAGCTTGTCGGTGCGCGAGCGGGTGAGGCCCTTCGACAGGTACTTCGAGGAGTGCGACGCATCCGGCGACTTGCCTTCCTCGACGCCCTTGCCGAGCGCATCGAAGCCGGTCTCGCTCGGATCGACGTGGGCGAGATCGAAGCGCGACTGGTACGACACCGCAAGTTCGCGGAACACGTAGTCGAGGATCGAGGTCGCGAACTTGATCGAGTCGTTGCCCTGCACCGGGCCCGCTGGCTCGAAGCGGGTGAAGGTGAAGGCGTCGACATACTCTTCCAGCGGCACGCCGTATTGCAGACCCAATGAGACGGCGATGGCGAAGTTGTTGATGAAGGAGCGCAGCGCCGCGCCTTCCTTGTGCATGTCGATGAAGATCTCGCCGAGGCGGCCGTCATCGTATTCGCCGGTGCGCAGATAAACCTTGTGGCCGCCGACCACAGCCTTCTGGGTGTAGCCCTTACGGCGATCCGGCATCTTCTCGCGTTCACGCATCACAACGATGCGCTCGACCAGCTTCTCGACGATTTTCTCCGAGACCTGGGTGGTGCGCGCCGCCATCGGCTTGTCGTAGAACGCCTCGATGGCATCGTCCTCGTCGTCATCATCGCTGATGAGCTGCGAGTTCAGCGGCTGCGAGAGCTTCGAGCCGTCGCGATAGAGCGCGTTGGCCTTGAGCGCGAGCTTCCACGAGAGCAGATAGGCGGATTTGCAATCCTCCACCGTGGCGTCGTTCGGCATGTTGATGGTCTTGGAAATCGCACCCGAGATGAAGGGCTGCGACGCCGCCATCATGCGGATGTGGCTTTCCACCGACAGATATCGCTTGCCGATCTTGCCGCAGGGATTGGCGCAATCGAACACCGCGTAGTGCTCGGCCTTCAGGAAGGGCGCGCCTTCCACGGTCATCGCGCCGCAGATGTGGATGTTGGCGGCCTCGATCTCGCGCTTGGTGAAGCCGAGCGCGGTGAGCAGGTCGAAGCCGGGGGCCGCGATGGCCTCGGGCTCAAGCTTCAGGGTGTCGCGCAGAAAATCTTCGCCGAAGGTCCACTTGTTGAAGGCGAACTTGATGTCGAAGGCGGTCGGCAGCGCGGCTTCGGCCTTCTTCAGCGCTTCGTCGGTGAAGCCCTTGGCGCGCAGCGTCGTTGCGTTGATGCCGGGCGCGTTGGAGAGCGATCCGTGGCCGACAGCGTAGGCTTCGATCTCGGCGATCTCGTTCTCGGGATAGCCGAGCGCGCGCAGCGCTTCCGGCACGGCGCGGTTGATGATCTTCCAGTAGCCGCCGCCGGCGAGCTTCTTGAATTTCACCAGCGCGAAGTCCGGCTCGATGCCCGTAGTGTCGCAATCCATCACCAGGCCGATGGTGCCGGTCGGCGCGACCACGGTGGTCTGCGCGTTGCGGTAGCCATGCTGTTCGCCGAGTTCGAGCGCCGCGTCCCAGACGAGCTTCGCGCGGGTGACGATGTCGCCCTGCGGGCAGCTCGCGTGATCGAGCGGCACCGGATTCACAGCGAGCGCTTCATAGCCGCGGGATTCGCCATGCGCCGCACGGCGATGGTTGCGGATCACCCGCAGCATGTGCGCCGCGTTCTTCTTGTAGCCGGGGAAGGGGCCAAGCTCCTTCGCCATTTCGGCGGAGGTGGCGTAGCTGGTGCCGGTCATCACGGCGGTCAGCGCGCCGCACAGCGCGCGGCCTTCCTTCGAGTCGTAGGACAGGCCCATGGTCATCAGCAGGCCGCCGATGTTGGCGTAGCCGAGGCCCAGCGTGCGGAACTCGTAGGAGAGTTCGGCGATCGCCTTCGACGGGAACTGCGCCATCATGACTGAAATTTCCAGCACGACGGTCCACAGGCGGCACAGATGCTCATAGGCTTCGATGTCGAAGCGGCGGGTCTGGGTGTCGTAGAAGGTCAGCAGGTTGGCGGAGGCGAGGTTGCACGCCGTGTCGTCGAGGAACATGTATTCCGAGCACGGATTGGACGCGCGGATGTCACCGCTGGCTTTACACGTGTGCCAGTCGTTCATGGTGGTGTTGTAGTGCAGGCCGGGATCGGCCGACGCCCAGGCGGCGTAACCAATTTTTTCCCACAGGTCGCGGGCCTTCAGCGTCTTCGTCACCTTCTTGTTGGTGCGGCCGATCAGATTCCAGTCGCCGTCGGTTTCCACCGCACGCAGGAAGTCGTCCTTCAGCGAGACCGAGTTGTTCGAGTTCTGGCCGGCGACGGTGAGATAGGCCTCCGAATCCCAGTCGGTGTCATAGGTGTCGAACGAGATGTCGGTGTAGCCCTGCTTGGCGAACTGCATCACGCGCTTGATGAGATTGTCCTGCACCATGGCGCGGCGCGCGAACTTGATCTCTCGGCGGAGCGCCGGGTTCTTCTCGGGGTCGAAGCAGTCGTCGCCTGAACCTTCGCAGTTCACGCAGGCCTTCATGATGGCCTTGAGATGCTTCTGGTTGATCTTGGAGCCGGTGACCAGCGCGGCGACCTTCTGCTCTTCCTTCACCTTCCAGTCGATATAGGTTTCGATATCCGGATGGTCGGCATCGACCACGACCATCTTGGCCGCGCGGCGCGTGGTGCCGCCGCTCTTGATCGCGCCCGCCGCGCGGTCGCCGATCTTGAGGAACGACATCAGGCCGGATGAGCGGCCGCCGCCGGAGAGCTTTTCGCCTTCGCCGCGCAGGCGCGAGAAGTTGGAGCCGGTGCCGGAGCCGTACTTGAACAGGCGCGCCTCGCGAACCCACAGGTCCATGATGCCGCCTTCGTTGACGAGATCGTCATCGACGCCCTGGATGAAGCAGGCGTGCGGCTGCGGATGCTCGTAGGAGGATTTCGATTTGGTCAGCTTGCCGGTCTTCCAGTCCACATAGTAGTGGCCCTGGCCTGGACCATCGACGCCGTAGGCCCAGTGCAGTCCGGTGTTGAACCACTGCGGCGAGTTCGGCGCGACCATCTGCTTGGCGAGCATGAAGCGCAGTTCGTCATAGAATGCGCGCGCGTCTTCTTCCGAGGTGAAGTACGAGCCCTTCCAGCCCCAGTAGGTCCAGCAGCCGGCGAGACGATCGAACACCTGCTTGGCGGAATGCTCGCCGCCGATGCGCTCGGATTCGGGGAGGGCGGCAAGGGCCTCGGTGTCCGGCACCGAACGCCACAGCCACGACGGGACAGTCTCTTCCTCGACCTTCTTCAGGCGCGAGGCGACGCCGGCTTTCCGGAAATACTTCTGCGCGAGAACGTCGGAGGCGACCTGCGACCAGAACTCCGGCACCTCGACATTCTCAAGGCGGAACACCACCGAGCCGTCGGGGTTGCGGATCTCGCTCGTCGTCAGCCGGAAGTCGATGGCGGCGTAGGGTGACTGGTCGGCTTTGGTGTAGCGGCGTTCGATGCGCATTGTAGTGCCCCGTCCTTTGCCGGCGCTCCCGTCCCTTGACGGTAAGCCGGAGATTTCAATTTGCGAACCGGTTCGTTCGCAGTTCTTTGCCGTTCACATCGTCCCGTGTTCGGGTCCGAAGCCGCGGCCTGTTAACTCTGGCGGGCACGATCCGGTCCCCAAACCGGCCTTGCCCGAACGCCCCAAACTCGCCTTTTGCGCCGCAGTTTGCCGCGGTTTCGCCTTTTCGATTCCGGCCCAAAAACAGCGCAGACAAATCCACGTCCCGTGACCTCGACCGGTCTGACGGAGCTGCCTTCTTGGCCCTTTGCGGGAGGTGCCCGACGGGACTGAAAACCCCCGCGCCGAACAGTCCCAAAGCTAGGCCGACTCCATCCGACACGTCAAGGATTAGTGTCGAAAACTGAATCAAATACTAAATATGGTGGAAAATGCGGATTTCCAGCGGGATGGCGCATCGCCGGGATGGTTCGCATTGCGGGAAGTATCGGTGAGTCCTTGTGGATTCGGAAGCCGAAATCTCACCTCCTTGTGAGTTCCTCCAAGGTTTGTCGCGGGCCTCCAAAATCGCGTCTTTGATATGCGCGTATTTTGCTGATTCCGGGTGGATCGCGTGAAGCGCGCGTGGTCTTTCTCCCCGTCATCCACATGGCGTGGAATTCGAGTCGAAGGACCAAACCTGTGGACAGCCGCACGCCGCCCGAAGCGCTGACCGACATGTCGCCGGAAGAGCGAGCCGTCGCGCAGCGGCGAACGCGATCGATCGGCTATCTGTTGCTGCTGGCAACGTCGATCGGCTGGGGACTGAACTGGCCCGTCACCAAACATCTGTTGATGGAATTGCCGCCGCTGTCGGTCCGCGGCCTGTCTGGCATCGTCGGTGCGGGATTGCTTGCGCTGCTGGCGCTGGCGTTCCGGCAATCGCTGAAAGTGCCGCGCGAGACATGGCCGCGGCTCGTGCTGCTGTCGCTCCTCAACGTCACGGCCTGGATGGCGCTGATGGGGCTGGCACTGGTGTATCTGCCGGCAAGCGAGGCCGCTGTCATGGCCTATACAATGCCAGTCTGGGCCTCGGTGCTGGCGTGGCCGATTCTCGGTGAGCGAATTTCGCTGTTACGGGTGGTTGCTATGGCGATGGCCATCGCCGGCCTCATCGCGCTGATGGGCGGCAGCGGTATCGCGGCGAGCTACGTCAAGCTGCCGGGCATTGCGCTGGCACTGGCCGGCGCATTCCTGTTCGCACTCGGCACGGTGTTCGGCAAGCGCTGGCCGTTGGGATTGCCACCACTGACGTCGGCAGTCTGGCAGATCCTGATCGGCTGCCTGCCGGTCGCCGTGGTTGGGCTCTTGATCGAGCAGCCGCACTTCATGACGCTGTCGCCGCTGGGCTGGACATTGTTCGGCTATTCGATCGTGGTTCAGTTTTGCATCGCGTACGCTTGCTGGTTTGCCGCGCTTCAGCGGCTCCCGGCTTCGGTCGCTGCCATCGGGACACTGCTGGTGCCGGTCATTGGTGTGTTGGCATCCGCCGCAGCACTCGGCGAACCGCTCGGCGTCGCACAGATCGCAGCGCTTGGGTTCACCATAGCCGGCGTCGTGCTGGCGTCACGCTCCTGAGGCGATATCGTCTCATTCAGCGCAAAAGGTATTTATAAATAGCCCATTAATCGGCGCTGTACCTCAAATACAACAGCGCCTGGAACCGCCGCTTGCTAGGTTCCACGCGATACGATGAGCGACCAACGCTCGCGAATGATCGGGGCTGGCGTGGTGTCGTTGCGGGCTAAGGCTGCTTGGGGTTTTCGCGTGTGTACAATGCACGCGTCGCGTTTCATTTTCGCGATCATCGCTGTCGCGGCATGGGCCAGTATCATCATCGCATCCACCGATGCGAAGGCGCAGTTCGCCTGCGTCGGGACGCTCGGCGCGAGTGATGTCACCTGTACCAACGCCGGCACAACCGCTGTGCCGTTTTTTCAGGATCAACTCGGCAGTTTCAATCTCACGACCATCAGTTCCGGTGCGAGCAACGGCATCACCACGACCAGTGTTGATGGAAACGTTACCGCCACGAATTCCGGCATCAATGCCGATATGCTGGGAACGTCGGCGAGCGGTCTCGGCAATGCGACATCGAACAATTCCGGGACGATCGGATCGTACATCTCGACGCTGACCGGCGCGGGTAACGCCACGTCGACGAACTCCGGAACGGTAATTCAGGATATCACCACGATTGCTCAGGACGGCGGCAATGCGCTGACCAACAACTCCGGCAACGTCGGTGGAAACGTCGTGACAACCGCCGATGGCGGCGGTAGCGCGACGACCAACAATTCGGGAACAATTGTTGGCATTCTCAACACACAAACTAGCATTGGCGGCGCTGGGTTTGGCGCAGGCACCGCGATGTCGATCAATTCCGGAATTGCTGACCTCGTTATTACGCAGACTTTCGATGGCGGAAACGCCGTCACGACAAATTCCGGGAAAGTCTTACGTACGATCCAGACCATGACGACCGATAGCGGCGACGCCACGACAGTCAATACCGGGACGATAGACGGATCAATTGCCACGGTCAGCGGACTCTCGAGCGGCGATGGCAATGCGACGACAATCAATGCCGGCGTGGTCAACGGCCTTATCCAGACAGCTGTGGGCGGCAACGGCAATTCAACCAACATCAATTCCGGCTCTGTGTCCGGAGGGATGGTCGGAATAGTTGCTGGCGACGGAAATGCAGCGGCAGTAAATTTTGGATACGTAGGTGGCCCGGTCGCTTCGCAGGTCAACGGTGTTGGAAATTCCTCGATCGTCAACTACGGCACCATCGATAGCGGCGGTTTGGGTACTGTGCTCGCTCAGACGTCATCTGGTACAGCCTCGGTTTTCAACGCCGGGAGAATTGTTGGAACATTAGGTGTCTCTGTGGTCGACGCGGGCCATGCGGTTGTTACAAACGCCGGACTGATAGACGGAAGTGGGTCCGGAGCGGCCATTTTTATGGACAGCGATCCCTCTAATCCGGCGGCCCGCAGCACGCTCAACATTCTTCCTGGATCGAGGATCATTGGCACAATCCAGCTTGCTGGAGATACGTTTTATCCCGGCTCAGGAACAGTTGTGAACATCCTGAGCGGACACGATATTTCGTCGGCGCTGACGTTCGGAAACAACTGTGGATGTGGTACTTTTGGCGGCCTCATCGACACGGGCGCGACCGTCAACGTCACCGGCGGTGCGCCTTATGTCATTAGTGGCGACACCGTCGCCATTCTCGATCCAACGTCGTTCGCGGGTGCGGATCGCAATGTGGTCGACGTGACGCGCACGATTACGTCTCTCGTCACGAGCCGCCTGACCAATCCGGCGCCGATCGGTGGGAGCGGATCGATGGCCATCGGTTTCGCGCCGTCCGGCAACGTCGCGCGCGACATGGTGAACGATGCCTTCTTGGGTATTCCGGTGCTGGCTTATGCGAGCAACGACCGCGTGCTTCTGAGCAATCCGAGCTTTACCGCCGCCGACGGCACCAGCGTGTGGGCGCAGGGCTTCGGCGGGCGTCGAGTTCAGCAGGCGGATGCACCGACGTTGCGTTCGGTGAACAACTTCTACGGTGGCGTGCTCGGCATCGACAAGACGGTGCGGCCAGGTCTGAGGATCGGCGGCTTCATTGGCGGCGGCGCGATCAAATCGACCATCGATCTCAATTCCGGCGACACCTCAAGCGACATCGGGTTCGGCGGTCTTTACGGCCGCTACGCCGTTGGTCGCGCGTTCGTGGATTTCTCATTGCTCGGTGGTTACAGCAGCAACGATGTGAAGCGCACGATTGCCAACAACCTCGCGCCCGGCGGCTATGAATACGCCACCGGAAAGTACAATGGCTGGTTCGTCAGTCCGGAGGTTGCCTACGGTCTTGAGCAGTCGCTCGGCTATAACCTGACGCTGACGCCGTCCGCGCGGGTGCGCTATCTTGCGGCCGGCTTCGGCGGATATCAGGAAACCGGGTCGTCGACGAACCTGACCGTCGCGCCGCGCACGTCGCACAATTTCGAGGAGCGTGGCGAATTCAAGCTGACGCGCACCACCCGCGCCACGCCGTCAGAGCAACTGCAACTGAGTGGCACCGCCGGACTGGTTGCCTTGCAGCGCGTCGGCGACAGTAACGTCAACACCATCTTGCTCGGACAGAGCCTCGCTTTCGCAACACCCGGCAAAGGCAGCATTGTCGGCTTTTACACAGGAGCCGGTTTTGATTGGCGTAACGCTACGGGCGTTTCGGTATTTGGTGCAGCCGAGTTCACTGCAATGTCCGATCAAAGCCAGACCATCACGGGCCGGGGCGGCATGAAGATTTCGTTCTAGCGCCTTCATTCGCGTCAGGGATGCAAAACAAACCCGGCGATGCATTCGCGTGCATCGCCGGATTTGTAATCAGGCTCTGTTCGAATTTACGGGCAGGGATAGCGATTGCCGTCGTAATTCAGATATGTTCCTGAAGCCGGATCATAAGATCGATACCGCTGCATGCAGTAAGCTTCGGCGTCTCCGCCGCCATAGCCATACCGAGGTGCGACGACGACCGGAGCAGGGGCTGGATAGTATGCCGGGCCACCGTATCCATATCCGTAACCGGGCCCGTAGTAGTAAGGGTTGGAGCCCGCCGCGATAGCGCCGCCGATCAGCGCGCCTGCGGCAAGACCAGCGCCGACACCACCCCACCCCCCGTGATAACCGTAACCGTAGCCATAACCATGCCGCCGCCATTGAACCTGAGTTACGAGCGAATTGTCGGCGCCAGCATGCGCAGCCGAAAACGGCTGGCTCGGCGCCAGCGGAGCAGCATGGCTGGATGACGTCGCAGCCATCGGAAGCGCCAGCGCAACCACTGCGGCAGCACATCCTTTCCTAAAGGTGATCATCGTCCTCACTCCAAGCCCGTATCGATCACTCTGGATTGTGAAGCCGCGCGGGATGCGCGGCTCCATTCAGAGGACAGTAATGTTCGTTTGGATTCAGGCGCTTCTGGGGCGGTTCCCAGACCTGGAACATGCCGGCTGCGCCACTGCGATCTGCGCACCAGCAATCAGGTTCGACAGCAAGGGATGCGCGGCCAAATCGATCGCCAGACCGGCGACACCGGCCGATGCGAACAGGCTGACGCCATACTGCCGGACCTGTTCGAAGCTCAACATCGCCGCCGCGACGGTCATAATGACGATGAGAATCTCGGTCGCGCGTCAGGATCCTGTGTCAACAGCGACCGGGTTTTGGGATGGTGCACGCCGATCGTGCTTCGGATCGTGTGGACGATCAGCGCATTGGCGATAAGTGCCGCAGCGATGGTATCGAGCATCGCGGAAGTCCGGAGGTGCGTGGCGAAACGACACCAACGCACAGGCCGGACGGAGGTTCATGCATTGCACCAAGTTGCTGTTGGCGCTGGACAATTGGCGCATCCGATGGCATCACACAGCTCTCGCGCGGCCACCCGCGCCCAGTTCGGATTCGCGCCATGAAGCTGTTTTTCCTGCGTTTTTTCACGTGGTGGAGCGGGTCGACTTTCGGCACGCAGCTGTGGACCCGCCGCTTTGGCGAAGTGGTCGGCCAGGACGAGGGCGGCAACACTTACTATCGCACGCGCGGCGGCAAGATCGATCCGACGCTGGGTTTCGAGCGCCGCTGGGTGATTTACAACGGATATGCCGAAGCGACGCGCGTTCCGCCGGCATGGCATGGCTGGCTGCACCACACCGTAGACACGCCGCCGACCGAGATTGATTACAAGCCCCGCGAATGGGAAAAGCCGCACCGCCCCAACATGACCGGGACGCCTGCAGCCTATCGTCCGTCGGGCTCGACGCTGGCCAGCGGCCGGCGGCCCAAGGCCACCGGTGACTATCAGCCGTGGACTCCGGGGCAGTAACACCGCTCTATTGCCCCTGATACGGCGCGAAAGCCTCGCCCTTTCCCCGCCGTATTCGGCGTGTTAACCCGAGACCTGCGCGAGGCCCATTATCGGTAGAATGTCGTGCAGCCGATTCGACTGAATCGCATATTGGGGCCGGGATCAGTTTAAGATCATGACCGTGATCGTTCCGACAGGTGTGGAGCACGATGTTTTCCGGAAACCGCTTCGCACCTTTTGGCGTCGTGCTCCTGTAGAGTCGCGCAAGATGTTCCGAACCGTCACCGCCTGTTCTTTTGCGGCTTTGATCGTGACATCGCTGATGTCGCTTGCGACGCCCGTTTACGCCCAGATCGGCAACATCTTTTCCGACAGGCCGCGGCCTCCCGCCAACATCCAGCGTGGGGAGCCGATACAGGAGCCGGAAGAAGAGGAAGTCCCCGATCTGCCACCGCAGGGTCGTTTGCTTCCGACACCCAATCGTCCGCCGCCGGGGCAGGGCGTGCCCGCTCCGGGTAACGTTCAGATGCAGCCGCTGCCGCCACCGCCCGGAACAGCGGCTGCTCCAAGGCCACCCGCAGTGCCGGGACAAGGCACGCCGAACGTCGTAACCGTGCCTCCAGCGAATCCGTTGCCAGGGCTGCCGCCGGGGCAGAAACAGCCGCGCGGCGCGCCGCCGTCGCCTGCAACCTTGCAGCCGGGCGATGAGGTTGTGACTGAGCCGCCGGCGCAGAAGATCGTCAACAAGCAGGCGGTCTTCGCAGGGTTGGACAAGATCACGGGCCGTATCATCAAGTTCGACGCCGATATGGGCGAGACTGTTCAGTTCGGCGCTCTGCGCGTCAAGCCGCAGGCCTGCTACACGCGGCCCTCGACGGAGGCGGCCAACACCGACGCGTTCGTCGAGGTCGATGAAATCACGCTTCAGGGCGAAGTGAAGCGGATATTTTCCGGTTGGATGTTCGCGGCCAGTCCGGGTCTGCACGGCGTTGAGCATCCGATTTACGACATCTGGCTGACCGACTGCAAAAGTCCATCCGCTACTGTTGCCCAGCAGGAGGCGCCGAAAGCCGCGCCAGCGCCGCCGCCACCTCAGCAACAGCCAAAGCGTCAGGCAAAACAACCAGCCGTGCAACGGCCGTTGCCGCCGCCAAACCCGTTTCCCCCGTTCCAGCAGTAACGCCTTTCAGGCAATCTAGGCTTGCGTCAGGCACGCCAGCGCTTCCGCGCCGGTCACCGGGCGGTTGGCGGGAAGGGCGAAGAAGTCGCCATGTCCGGTCACGGCGTCGTCGAGCAGCGTGCGATAACGCCGCCGCGGGACCTCGACCGCGCCAAACGTGCGGAGATGATCTGTCACGAATTGCGTGTCGAGCAGCACGAAGCCACCGGCGATCAGGCGCGCCACGAGATGAACGAGCGCGACCTTCGATGCGTCGCGTTCGGTGTGAAACATGCTTTCGCCGAAAAACGCGCGGCCCAGACTGACGCCATAAAGCCCGCCGACCAGTTGATCGCCGCGCCATACCTCGACGCTATGGCAGTGATCAATCTCATGCAGCGACGTGTAGAGGTCGCGGATACGGCCATTGATCCAGGTGTCGTCGCGGCCCGGTTGCGGGGCGGCGCACCCGGCAATGGTTTGCTTGAAAGCAGTGTTGACTGTGACGCGAAAGGTGTCCGCCCGAACGGTTCGCGCAAGACGTGACGCCACGCGAAAGCCATCGAGCGGGATAATGCCGCGCTTTTCGGGCTCAACCCAAAAAATCGTCGGATCGTCGGCGCTCTCCGACATCGGAAAAATGCCGCAGGCATAGGCGCGCAGCAGGACACTTGGGGTGATCTCGGAAGATGCGGTGTCGCGCGAACTCATGCGCAATCATAGCAAAATGTAACGGCTTTCGCGACCGTCAAGCGGCGCCGGTTGCGGATTGTCGAACAGGAGTTTCGGCGGCATGCTTCAACCGCAATACGACACGTGTTCCAGGATGGGCCGGGTCGCGTTCCGCCTTGGTTTCCAGCTTGATAGCCATGGCGCTGACGATGCGCTGACCCATGCCGGTGGATTGGGGATTTTGCTTCGCTTGCAAGCCGACACCGTCGTCGGAAATCGCCAGTTCAAGTCCGCCGTCGCAGGATCGAAGCTCGACATGGATCGGTCCAGCGCCATCCGGATAGGCATATTTAACGGCGTTCATCACCAGTTCGTTGACGATGATGCCGATCGCCACCGCGCGATCCGGATCGATCTCGACGGGCTCCGCCTTGAGCGTCAGGCGCGACATGCGGGTGCCTTCGGCAGAGCGCCGCAAATCCTCGAGCAAGGCTTCCAGATACTGGTTCAACATCACAGTCTTCAGGTCCTGCGATGTGTAAAGGCGGCGATGAACCTGTGCGACCGCAGCGACGCGGCCCATCGCATTGGTCAGTGCGGCCTTTACATCGTCGTCAGTGCTCGAATTCGCCTGAAGGTGGAGCAACGAAGCGATGATCTGCAAACTGTTGCCGACACGATGGTTGACTTCTCGCAGCAGAACTTCGCGTTCCGCGGCGAGCGCAGCATATCGATCGCGCGAGGCGTGAACCTCCGCTTCGGCATCGTCGCGTGCCTTGCGCACCAGTGCCTGCTCGATAGCGCCCTTGGCGGCGACGTCGAGTAAAGCGAGAAATTCTCCCTGCGTATCCTTGACCAGATAATCGGCAGAACCCGCTTTCAGGGCGGTGACAGCGATCTTGCTGTCCTGGGAGGCAGTTACGAAAATGACCGGTGGTGCGTCAGGAATCTTCTGAATTTCGGCAAGCGTCTCAAGACCGTCGAGGCCGGGCATGTGCTGGTCGAGCGCCACCACATCGATTCCGCCCTGCTTGATGCGCACGAGACCGCTCGCGCCATCGGGCGCGTGCTCCACGGTGAAGCCCTGTCGCTTCAATCCGCGCTCGACCAAGCGCGCGAGATCGGCGTCGTCGTCGATATATAGAATGCGAGGCGTGGATGGCTTCATGTCTTTATCGGCGGAACCTTGATGACGGAAAAGAACAATCCGAGTTGTCGGATCGCGTTGGCAAAGCTTTCGTAATTCACGGGCTTGGTAATATAGACGTTACAGCCCAGTTCGTAGCAGCGCTTGATTTCCTGCTCGTCGTCCGTGGTTGTGAGCACCACGACGGGCGCGCATTTGACGTGGCTGTTTTCCTTGATCCGCTTGAGGATATCGATCCCGGTCATGTCGGGCAGATTCAAGTCGAGCAGGATCAGCAGCGCCTGATCCTTATGATCGACGCCTGAGCCGTCCCTGCCAAACAGGTATTTCACCGCGTCTGTACCGTTGGTGAACGGCACGATCTCGTTGTTGACGCCGGAGCGCCGGATATTGCGCTCAATCAGTCGGGCGTGACCTTCGTCATCCTCGATCATGATAATTTTGACTGGCAGGCTCATACTTCTTTTCCTTGAGTTCCGTAATTCCATCGCGCGGGTAGGGTCACAGTAAACGTGCTGCCCGTGTGAAGTTCTGACGAGACGTTGATGGTGCCGCCCATCCGGCGCACCAGAGCGCGGACATGGGCGAGCCCGATGCCCTGACCTTGACGATCCTGAAGACCCGCCCGGCGAAACAGATCAAAGATCCGCGTATGGTCCTTTTGGTCGATACCGCGGCCGTTATCGATGATCTCGAAGATGATGAAGCCAAGTTTGGGGCGGCCCTTGATCAGGATATCACCCGGCACACCCGGTTTCAGGTACTTGAGGGCATTGTCAATCAGATTGGAAAAGATTTGTTCCAAAGCAAGGCGGTCGCTGACGATGTCCGGCAGCGGTTCAACGCGTATTTGAGCATTGGCTTCAGAGGCTTGATGAGCCACTGAGGAGATAATCGTTTCAATCAACTCGCGGGTATCGATTTCCACGGGATGGAAATCACGGCGGCCCTCCCGGGTGAGATTGAGGATGGCAGAGATGAGACGATCCATCTTGCCGATCGATGACTTGATGAAGCCGAGCGCTTCGGAGAAATCCTGAGAGAGCTGCTTGTCTTCGGCCTGGAGTTCCGGCGCTTCGGCCGGATCGGAATCTCCGATCGGCACCGGAATGGAGGGCGCTTCTGCAGCAGCACGGCTGTACCTTGCGATGCGGGTGAAGATGTCGGTACGCAGCTCTTCGAGTTCGCTCGTAAAGCCCATAATGTTGACCAGCGGCGATCGCAGGTCGTGGCTTACGATGTACGCGAAGCGCTGGATCTCGTCATTCGCTTCGCGAAGATCAGCAGTTCGTGTCTCAACAGCAGCTTCGAGGTTGAGATTGTTATCGCGCAGTTGCTGTTCTGCTTTATCGCGTGCTCGCGTCGATTGCCGAACCAGGAAAAGGGAGGTACCGGCCAGAAGGAGCACCAGGCCTGAACCGGCGGTGGTGACGAAGGCGGCGAGGCTCTGGCTGCGATCGGCTGCGACGGTGCGTGCCTGGAAAAGACGGTCTTCCTCGGCGCGCATGGCAGCGGCAACTTCGCCGACGCGTTGAACGGCGGAGTTGCTGCTATCACGCAACATCGCAACGCCGCCGGGAATATCGTTTTGCTTCACAAAATCGATGGCCTTCGTAAATTCGGCCAGCCGTGACTCCACTGCCGCGCGTAACTGTTTGGTGTGCTCAATCTGCACGGCGCTGTCGTTAGTCTGGATTGCAAGTTTCGCTACGCCAGAGGGGATGCGCGCGACGGCGGCCTGATGCTCCTCTAAAAACTTTGGTTGGAAGGTGAGAAGGTAACCCCGCGCAGCGCTTTCGGCGCGGCGGATATCGAGCAAAACGGTCGATATCTGATTTTCGACTTCGACGGTATGAACCACCCAGCGGCTGTCATCGCGCGCTTTGTTCACCAGAACGATGGACGTGATGCTGATCGCAACCAACACGAGAAAGCCTGCGGAGAGCAGGGCGATTTGCCAGAGTGTACGCCGACGGGCTGCGTCCAGAGTCACGCGGGCCCTGCGCAGCTGCCGGATGAGGGAAATCCCTGAAAATTCAAATTGCTACCCCTGAACCATACCCATAGCTTAGGTTCGGAATAACGCGCAAATAGGAATTTAGTTCCATCGCTGGAACTTAGGATTTCAACGAGAACCGGGCCTTAGGACGCCTTGGTGTCGCCGGCTGCGAGATAGTGCTCGAGCCAGTGAATGTGGTAGTCACCGTCGATGATGCTGGGCTCACGCACCAGCCCGCGGAACAGCGGCAGGGTGGTTTCGACGCCGTCCACGACCATCTCGTCCAGAGCGCGCCGCAGCCGCATCAGGCACTCGCCACGGGTTTTGCCATGGACGATGAGTTTGCCCACCAGCGAGTCGTAGTAGGGCGGAATGACATAGCCCTGATACACGGCTGAATCGATCCGTACGCCCAGTCCGCCGGGCGGATGATACTGCATGATCTTGCCCGGCGAGGGCCGGAAGGACACCGGGTTCTCGGCATTGATCCGGCACTCGATCGCATGGCCGTTGATGACGATCTCTTCCTGCGTGCAGGGCAGGTCGCCGCCGGCGGCAACGCGGATCTGTTCGATCACAAGGTCGATGCCGGTGATCATTTCGGTCACCGGATGCTCGACCTGGATGCGCGTGTTCATTTCGATGAAATAGAACTCGCCGTCCTCGTAAAGGAATTCAATGGTGCCGACGCCGAGATACTGCATCTCGCGCATTGCCTTGGCGCAGGTTTCGCCGATTTTCGCGCGTGCGGCTGCGTTCAGGATCGGCGAGGGGCCTTCTTCCCAAACCTTTTGATGACGACGCTGGAGAGAGCAATCGCGTTCGCCGAGATGGATCGCACCGCCGCGGCCATCGCCCAGAATCTGGATTTCGATATGACGGGGTTTGCCGAGATACTTTTCCAGATAGACCGATCCGTCGCCGAACGCGGCCTTGGCCTCGTTGCTGGCAGTTGACAGCGCAAGCATCAGGTCGGCTTCGGTCAGGGCCACTTTCATGCCGCGTCCGCCGCCGCCGGCCGCTGCCTTCACCAGCACGGGAAAGCCGATCTTCTTGGCGATCGCCATGGCGTCGTCACCGGGGCCGACGCCACCGTCAGAGCCGGGCACAACAGGAATGCCAAGGCGTTTGGCGGTTTTCTTGGCTTCGATCTTGTCGCCCATCAGGCGGATGTGCTCGGCCTTTGGGCCGATGAAATGCAGATTGTGGTCGGCCAGGATTTCAGCGAAGCGGGCGTTCTCCGACAGAAATCCATAGCCGGGGTGAACCGCATCGGCACCGGTAATTTCGCACGCTGCGAGCAGCGCCGGTACATTCAGGTAGCTGTCCTTGGCAGGCGGCGGTCCGATGCAGACGCTTTCGTCGGCAAGCCGGACATGCATGGCGTTGGCGTCCGCCGTCGAATGCACAGCAACGGTCGCGATGCCGAGTTCCTTGCAGGCGCGCAGCACGCGCAATGCAATCTCGCCGCGATTGGCAATCAGGATCTTGTCGAACATCGCAGCGCCTGACGGTGAGAACGATTATTCAATGATGACGAGCGGCTCGCCGAATTCGACGGGCTGGCCGTCTTCGACGAGGATTTGCGTGACGGTGCCGGCGCGCGTCGACGGGATTTGGTTCATCGTCTTCATCGCTTCGATGATGATGAGCGTATCGCCAACCTTGACCTTGCTGCCGACGTCAATGAACGGCTTCGCGCCAGGTTCGGACGCAAGATATGCGGTGCCGACCATCGGCGAGGGGACCGCGCCGGGATGCTTCGAGATGTCGGCGGACGTCGCCGACGCAACAGGTGCTGATGCCGGAGCAACTGCGGTGGGTGCGGGTTGGTAGGCGACCGGTGCGGCTGCCGCGATGCTGATGTTACGCGCAACCCGCAGGCGCAATCCGGCGCGCTCGATCTCGATTTCCGTCAGATTGGTTTCATCGAGCAGCATCGCCAGTTCGCGAATGAGCTCGCGCTCGTCGGCTGGCTTTTGTTTGGGAGTGGACGGTTCTTTCGGCGAAGAGGCCATGTGAAATCCGGAGCTTTCCTAACTGATAAACAGGCGATCAGGCTTTCGCCTTGGCGCCGATCCTGGCGGCGAGGCCGCTGATCGCGAGGCGATAGCCGTCAATTCCGAAGCCGCACAGCGTTGCCACGGCTGCCGATGCGACGAAGGAGTGATGACGAAAGGGTTCACGCGCGAAGATGTTGGACACGTGAACTTCGACCGTCGGGAGCTTGACCGCGATCAGAGCGTCGTGGAGCGCGATCGAGGTATGGGAATATCCGCCTGCATTGATGATGATGCCTGCGGCCTTCTTTGCGCCCGCCTCATGGACGAAATCAATCAGCTCACCTTCACGGTTCGACTGGCGGCAATCCGCAGTGAGGCCATAAAGGGCAGCGCTGTCGCGGCAGAGCTTTTCCACGTCGGCCAGCGTGTGATGGCCATAGGTCTCCGGCTCGCGGGTGCCGAGCAGATTGAGGTTCGGCCCGTTGAGCACGTAGATCGTCTTTGCCATCCGAAAACCAAACCCAGCAATGTCGGCGAAATGATGCGGCGCGCGCGGCTTCGGCCGGTTTATAGGCAACCTGAGGCCGGGAGGGAAGCCTGATCGGCTTCGCCGTCCCCTGCCAAATCGTTCAGAAATCGCCCGAAAAGGCCGATCGGAGGCTGGAAATCGTTGGTTAACCAAAATTAACGGATGTTCCCGGAGGCCTTCAGATACCGCAAGCCTCCGGTCCGGTTGCGGCCTAACAGGTCGCCTTGCCGCAGCGGGCCTGGGAAATTTTCTTGGCGAGCCCCTCCGCGCCAACGGCGCCCACCACGACATCCTTCCCGATGACATAGCTCGGCGTTCCGTTGAGCCCCATGTCCTCGGCGAGCTTGAAGTTCTCATTCAGGGTCGCGCTGATTTCAGGGCTGGTCATGTCCTTTTCGAGCCTGGCCATATCGGCGCCGGCCTCCTTCGCGGCCGCCATGGCGCGCGCCTTGTCAGCCTGTCCGCGTCCGTTCAACAGCTTCTGGTGGAAATCGAAATACTTCTTGCCTGTCGGATCCTGCATGCGGAGCGCGATTCCGACCTGGGCGGCTTCGACTGAACTTGGTCCGAGCACCGGGAATTCCTTCAGCACGACACGCAGCTTCGGATCAGACTTCATCAGCGTAAGCATGTCGGCCATGGCGTGTTTGCAGTAGCCGCAATTGTAGTCGAAAAACTCGACGAAATTCACGTCGCCATCGCGGTTGCCGACAACGACGCCGCGTGGGGAGTTGAAAATCAGCTCCGCATTACGTTGGACAGCGGCGCGGTGCTTTTCCGCTTCAGCAACAGCCTGGCGCTTCTGCAATTCTGCGGACATTTCCTCAAGCAGTTCTGGGTTGGCTACGAGGTAATCCTTGATGATCTTTTGAATCTCGCTGCGCTGAGCGTCGTTGAACGACTGCGCATGCGAGGCGGTGGGCAGACCCAACACCAGTGCGAAGGCGAAGGGAGCAAGAGAGCGGAGCGAGATCATGAGTATTCCTTCGGACTGTGTGGACCGGTGCAATGCCGGAGTTCAATTCTTTATGGGCTTCGTGTTAACGATGTCGTCGGCCTTGACCCAGCCGGGTGTGCCGATAGCGAATCTCGTCTTCGCGCGCGAGGCGAGGTCTCGCGCTGTTTTCTGATCACCGCGTAGAAAGGCTGCCTGGGCCGAGGCCAGATCGGCTTCCGCATAATCCCCCTTGCGGCCGTAAGCCATTGCGAGCTGCGTGTATCCAAGCGCTGCCTCAGGTTCCCGTATCAGCGCGGCGCGCAGAATCTTGATGGCCTCCTCAGCGTAGGCCTTATTCTCGGATGCCACGAAGGCCTGGCCAAGTAACATCTCGATGAGCGGGGCGTTGTTGGACAGTTGTACCGCCTTACGCAGAGGTGCGATGGCCTCGACGGGCTTGCCGCCTTCGAGCAGGGCCTGACCCTTCAACTCGTAAAAATAGGGATTGTTGGGCTGAACGCGGATCAGGGCGTCGATCTGGGAGAGGGCGTTGCGCAAGTCTCCATGACGATAGGTGGCGATGGCGCGGGCATAGCGCGCGGGCAGACTGTCGTTCGACGCCGGATAGCGGCGGTTCACAGTGTCTGCGCGTTCCATGAATCCGGACACTTTGGCGCGCATCATGTCGTGACGAAGCTGCAGGGCCGGATCGTCCTTCTTGTCCCAATACGGACTCGATCTCGCCAGTTCCTCCAAGGCTCTGACGCGCTCAGTGGGCATCGGGTGAGACATGTTGTAGGGATCGGCGCCGCGCGCCGCGAACAGGCTCTGCTCGGAGAAGCGCTTGAATGTTTCGTACATGCCCCTGGCCGACTGGCTGGTGGCGTTGAGAAATTTCACTCCGGCCTTGTCTGCGTTTTCTTCCTGCTGCCGCTGATAGGAGAGCATGGTCCGCATGATGGCGGCCTGCGGTGCGGCGACAGCCGCGGCGCCGGCGCTTCCTGCACCCGAACGTGCGCCGGCGACCGCGGCGCCGAGGCCGAGCAGCATGGCGATAATCAGCTGCGTTTGCGCGCGGGAAATCTGTTCGCGCAATTTCGAAAGATGTCCGCCGGCCAGATGTCCTGTTTCGTGCGCGAGCACGCCGATGATCTGATTGGGCGTATCGGATTCGCGCAGTGCGCCGTAGTTGACGAAAATTCGGCGGCCATCGGCAACGAATGCGTTGAAGGTCGAGTCGTTGATGATGACGACCTGAATGTTCTGTTTTTCGAGTCCGGCCGCGCGCAGGATCGGGCGGGTGTAGTCGCGCAGCAGTTGCTCTGTTTCGGCGTCGCGCAGCAGCGGAGGACCACCACCGCCTTGTTGCGCGTGAACCGGCCATGATGCGACGAGCAGCGCTGCGGCGGTGACGACCGCCGTCGCGCGCCGCGCGAATGATTGCGCGGGACGGAACCCTCCGACTTGTCCTGCGGGAGCGCGGATGCACGGGCCCTCGGCTGGCAGGGTCAAGTGGTCATTTGTCATGGCTTGGTCAGCGGGCTTGGCAATGGAGCAGCGGCCTGTAGGGTGCTAAATTATGATCTAACAAGACGCCGAATGCGGCGGTACAACGGCACAGCGTCGATGCTTTTCCTGCACGTCGCCGTCCCCCGGGGAATAGCAGATTTCATGCTCGATGTGACGCTCAGAGACAAGGCAAAAGGCCTTTTGGTGCCCTCAAGGCGGGGCAATGTTCCGCCATTTATGGTGATGGATGTGATGGCTGCTGCCGCCAAAATCGAGGCGGAGGGTAGCAATGTGATTCACATGGAGGTTGGGCAGCCGGCTGCGCCTGCGCCGCAGACCGCTATTGTTGCCGCCCGCGCGGCGCTCGACGTCGGGAAGATCGACTACACCGCGGCCATAGGTATCCCGTCGCTACGGCAGCGTATCTCGCGTCACTACCGTGAAACCTACGCCCAGGATGTCGATCCCGCCCGCATCGTTATCACGACAGGCTCCTCGGGCGCGTTTGTTCTTGCGTTCCTGTCGGCGTTTGAGCCGGGCGACCGGGTCGCCATCACGTCGCCGGGCTACCCACCGTATCGTCACATTCTGCGCGCGCTCGGATGCGAACCGGTTCTGATCGAAACCACCAGCGCTACGCGGCATGCCTTGACCGGAGAGATGCTGCTTGAGGCGCATCGCAAGACGCCGCTAAAAGGTGTGCTGGTCGCCAGCCCTGCCAATCCGACCGGCACCATGATGACGCGCGAGGCGATGTCCGATCTGATCGCTGCGGCGGACAGCGCAGGCATCCGGTTTATTTCCGACGAGATTTATCACGGCCTCGATTATGCGTTTCCGGCAGTGACGGCTGCGCAATTGTCCTCCGAGGCGATCATCATCAATTCGTTCTCGAAGTACTTCTGCATGACCGGCTGGCGTGTCGGCTGGATCGTCGTGCCCGACCGGCTGGCGCGGTCCGTTGAGACGCTGCAGCAGAACCTTTCGATTTCAGTGCCGACGCTGTCGCAAATCGCCGCCGAAGCCGCATTCGACGGTTGTGCCGAGATGGATATGATCAAGCACGGCTATGAGGAAAACCGCCGCATCCTGATCGAGGGGCTGCCGAAAGTCGGCCTGACGGAATTCCTGCCGGTGGACGGTGCGTTCTATCTCTACGCGGATGTCTCGAAATTCAATTCCGACAGCTTAGAGTTCGCCAAGGCGATGCTGCAGCAGGCGCATGTCGCAGCAACGCCCGGCGTGGATTTCGATCCATTTCACGGAAAGTCGTTCGTTCGCTTTTCCTATTCACGTTCAACGCAGGAAATCGCTGAAGCAGTGGCGCGGATCACCCGCTGGCTGGCCAAGGGTTGATCGGCGACCGGGTAACAACGCGGCAATAAGAAACCGCCCGCTGTGAAGCGGGCGGTTTCGTTTTGAACCTTATTGTTACTCGCCGCGGCGTGACCACCAGCCCGCGCGGCGCGGCTGGGCAGGTTCACTCTGCGGTTCGGAAGGCGTTGGCTCGCTCTGCGTCTGAACCGGGACCGGCTCCGGTTCAGCTTTCGGCGTTTCGCCGAAGAAGAAGCTCACCTTCTCGCGGACGGTCGAACGCTTGCGCGGAGCTGCCTCGACCTCTTCCGGCGTCGAAATGTGGTGTGACACGGGTTCGGGAGATGGTGCAGGAGCAGGGCGTTCCTCGCGGATGGGCTCTGCCGGCGCCGACAGATCGGCGACCGCTTCGGCAGCTTCGGATTCAGGCAGTGGTCCGAGGTCGTCGGCGATCGTCGAGACGATTCCCTCTCCGGGCTGCGCGCCTTCGGTCAAACCGGCTTCGTTGCCACCACGCCGGCGGCGGCCACCGCGACGGCCACGGCGGCGCGGACGGCGCTCTCCGTTTGCGTTCTGGTCGGCGCGCTGTTCGCCGTTCTGATCGTCCTGCTCGTCGTCACCTTCGTCGCTGTCGTCGCCCGTGGCTTCGGCCTGCGATGCAGATTCCTGGGCGGCGTTCTGGTCGGACGGAGCAGAGCCTTCACGGGCTTCACCCCGGCCACGGCGGCGGCGGCGGCGCTTGCGGCGCGGACCTTCTTCGCCTTCAGCGGCAGGAGCGGCGTCGGCGGATTGAGCCTCGGCGCCCTCGGTTTCATCGTCGCCTTCAAACTCGGCTTCGGCTTCGAACGTTTCGTCGTCTTCGTACTCGTAGGTGTCCTCGACCGCAGCCGGGAACGCCGCGACCTGCGCAGCCAGGATTGCCTTGGCGGCTTCCAGCGTATGCACGGCTTCGCCACGATCGATGACAAAGGATTGCTGGCCGCTGATGGTTGGATCGGCGATGACTGCCAGCGTCACCTTGAAGCTGTTTTCAAGATCACGCAGGTGGCCACGCTTGTGGTTCAGCACATAGAGCGCGACGTCGGTGCGCGTGCGCACCGTGAGATTGTGCGTTGGGCCCTTCATCAGGGTTTCTTCGAGGCCGCGCAGCAATTGCAGCGCGACGGACGATACCGAGCGGACGTGGCCGGTGCCGCCGCAATGCGGGCATGGCTCGGTGGAGCTTTCCAGCACGCTGGCGCGGATACGCTGGCGCGACATTTCAAGCAGGCCGAAATGCGAGATACGGCCGACCTGAATGCGGGCACGGTCCTGCCGCAGGCAGTCGCTGAGCTTGCGCTCGACCGAGCGGTTGTTCCGCTTCTCGTCCATGTCGATGAAATCGATGACGATCAGGCCGGCAAGATCGCGCAGCCGGAGCTGTCGTGCGACTTCCTCGGCGGCTTCAAGATTGGTCTTGAGTGCCGTGTCCTCGATGTGGTGCTCGCGGGTAGAGCGGCCCGAGTTCACGTCGATGGAAACCAGCGCTTCGGTCTGGTTGATAACGATGTAACCGCCGGATCGCAGAGTGACCGTCGGTGAGAACATCGCGTCGAGCTGGCTCTCGACTCCCATGCGCGAGAACAAGGGTTGACCGTCGCGATATTGTTTTACCGCCCGCACATTGGTCGGCATCAGCATTTTCATGAAATCGCGTGCCTCGGTGAAGCCAGTCTCGCCGGCGACGAGGACTTCGTCGATTTCCTTATTGTAGAGGTCACGCAGCGACCGCTTGATCAGCGAACCTTCCTCGTAGACGAGGGTGGGCGCCTGCGATTTCAGCGTGGTGTCGCGGACGGTTTCCCACATCCGGATCAGATATTCGAAGTCGCGCTTGATCTCGGGCTTGGTGCGCGAAGCGCCGGCGGTGCGCAGAATGATCCCCATGCCCTCCGGCACGTCGAGATCCTGCACCACGTCCTTCAGGCGATTGCGGTCCTGCGCCGAGGTGATCTTGCGGCTGATGCCGCCCCCGCGCGCGGTGTTGGGCATCAGCACGGCGTAGCGGCCGGCGAGCGAGAGATAGGTCGTAAGCGCAGCGCCCTTGTTGCCGCGTTCTTCCTTCACGACCTGAACCAGCATCACCTGGCGGCGCTTGATGACTTCCTGGATTTTGTACTGGCGGCGCGGGCGGAAAGCGCGTTCCGGCACTTCCTCCAGCACGTCGTCGCCGCCGACCGACTCGACGACTTCCTCTTCGGCGTCGTCACCGTCTTCATCGCCCTCGTCATCGTCGTCAGCATCGTCGGCGTGGTGTTCGTCCGAATGATCGTCATCGCGGAGAGCGGCTTCTGTGTCTTGAGATTCGTCATGCGCATGATGTTCATGCGGTTGATCGTCGTGTGCATGCTCGTCGTGCGAATGATCGTGAGGAGTCGCCGCTTCGTCACCGGCAGATGTAACAGGCGCATCGTGGGCTACAGGTGCGTCCGCCTCATGCGAACGGTCGTCATGATCGTGTGCTGTGTGATCGTGGTCGCCATGCGTATGATCGTCATGGTGATGATCGCCATGGCTGTGCTGTTCACGACCGTGCTGATCCTGGCCGTGCTCGCCATGTTCGTCGTGACCATGTTCATGATGCATCGTCTCCACGTCATGCGGATGGTCGGGCGCATGATCTCCGATCTGTGCCGTATCCGGCTGCGCTTGCGCATCAGTCTCCACGTTCGCGCCTTCGACAATGGCGCTCTGCACGCGCTCGCCGCTATTGCGGCGTCGTGAACTGCGATGGCGAGAGCGCCGGCGGTTGGAACGGTTTTCCGTTTCCTCCTCGGCTTCGCGATGCGCGCGCTCGTCTGCCTCGATCAGGGCCTGACGATCGGCGACCGGGATCTGGTAATAATCAGGATGGATTTCGCTGAAGGCGAGAAAGCCGTGACGATTACCGCCGTACTCGATAAAGGCGGCCTGCAGCGATGGCTCTACCCGCGTGACCTTGGCGAGATAGATATTGCCGCGCAGTTGCTTGCGCTGGGCAGACTCGAAATCAAATTCCTCGACGCGATTGCCGCGGACCACGACCACCCGGGTCTCTTCCGGATGGGTGGCATCGATCAACATTTTGTTGGGCATTTTTGAGCTCTTGACGGCGAACGGGACGTTCGGCGGGCAGCGCTAGGCGCGTAGCCGGGTCACGTAACGGTTCACCTGATTCGGGGGTGAGGGGAAGGCCAAAACGCCGCCCGAAGCACCGTGCCGATTGCAACGTCAGCGAAACGCGACGCGGAAAAGATTCGCGTCGTATCGATGCTGGCGTCGATGGGATTTTATCACAGATCCCGTTCGGCAATAGAGTCTGGCGCATCAAGCGTCGGCCCGTCTAATTCAATGGGCGGCAAAGTGCCGCCGTATCCTGCCGCCGACGTCGCCAGCGGTTCGCGCTGGTTCTGGATGTCCGCTGCCTTGCAGCAGCGGTTGCCGGTTATGAGGGTAGCCGCTCGGGCTGGTAACCGCCGCTCCGCGTCAGCCGCGCACTGCACTGGCTGTGGAGGGTCGGAAGGTACGCTGGAACCTCTTAATTGAATGAGAGGAACCGGCGCTGCACCGGGAAGCTGAACGCGACACAACCGTAAGTTTAAACCGTCAGCACCTCATACATACGTCGAATGGTGGTTTCTGGCAAGGGAAGCGTCACAGCGCTGCAACACAGCGCCGTAATCGTTCCTTGCCCGGTAAGCAGCCGTTAACTGTGCGGTTCTATTGCGGTATGAGGTGTCCGGAGCTGCGAATTTGGTGACAAGCCACATGAAATATCGCGCATTGTTGGTGGCTGCTCAGATGTGCGCCGCAGCATTGTCGTGCTTCACGATTCCTGCCGCTAGGGCCATCGAATCTCAGTCACCACAGCTGGCAGTTGCGCCTGCCTTTCCAGTCGCCTCCGGCGTGCGCGTGGCGGGCGACAACAAGCAGACCCGCTTCATTTTGGATATCGATCGCAAGATTGATGTGCGGGCCTTTGTGCTCGGCGATCCCTACCGCGTCGTCGTGGACATTCCTCAGGTGACCTTCGATCTGCCGGCCGGCACCGGGACGACCGGCCGCGGACTGATCCGGGCATTTCGCTATGGTCTCGTGATGCCCGGCGGATCGCGTGTTGTCTTCGACCTGGCCGGTCCGGCTAAAATCGAGAAGGCCTATGTGATCGATGCAGCGAACGGGCAGCCGCCGCGGCTCGTGGTCGAACTGGCCGCCGTGGAGCGCTCCGCCTTCAAGGTTTCTCATGCGGGCGACGAAAAGCTTCAGCTACGTCCGGCCATCGTCGCCGATGCCTCGGGGACTGCGGTTGAAACGACCGGCGCGATGGGACCCGGCAAACCCGCCGATTCCCGCCCGGTTATCGTGATCGATCCCGGTCACGGGGGCGTCGATAACGGAACGCAGGCTGCGACCGGCGAAGCCGAAAAGACGCTTGTCCTGGATTTCGCCAAGGCTTTGCGGGACAGGATCGAAAAGGGCGGCAAATTCCGGGTCGTCATGACGCGCGATGACGACACCTTCATTCCGCTCGGCGAACGCGTGAGGATCGCCCGTTCCAATATGGCGTCGCTGTTTGTCTCGATCCACGCCGATGCACTGCCCAAACGGGGAGGCGATGCGCAGGGCGCGACGGTGTACACGCTCTCGGATCGCGCCTCTGACGCGGAAGCAGAAAAGCTGGCCGAGGCCGAGAACAAGGCGGACGCAATCGCGGGTGTTAATTTGACGGAAGAGCCGGCGGAAGTGGCCGATATCCTGATCGAACTCACTCAGCGCGAGACACGAGCATTTTCAAACCGCTTTGCCCGGACTCTCGTCAACGAGATGAAGAACGTTGCCCGTATGCACAAGCACCCGCTCAAGTCGGCGGGCTTCAAGGTCCTCAAGGCGCATGACGTTCCTTCTGTCCTCGTCGAGCTGGGTTACGTCTCGAACAAGGACGACCTCCAGCATCTGGTGTCCGAGAACTGGCGGTCGCGTACGGTCGGTTCCGTTGCCCAGGCCGTGGATGCCTTTCTTGGAAAACGTGTGATTTCCGCAGGTCCTTCGAAATAAGCGCCTTCGGCTTGAATTCGCAGGGCAATTGTCGCCGAGGCCCTAGTTTGGCCACAGCGGCGGCTCTATAGAATTTTGGGTTGGGAAGAGACCAGAATCGATCCATGCGAATGGCGAATGGTATAGTTCGGTTCGGAAGCCCGGTCGTGCGCCTCGGGTGATCGCGCCAGACGCTTAAGGACGGATACTGACGATGCGGTTGCTGTTGCGGTTCATGGGCTTCCTGTTTGCGGCCGGAACGATCGTGTTCCTTGTCGGCGTCGCAGCAGCGGCGGGACTGATCTGGCATTTTTCGAAGGATCTGCCGGACTATTCCCAGTTGCAGGACTATGAGCCGGCGGTGATGACGCGCGTGCACGCCGCTGACGGATCGTTGCTCGGCGAATACTCCAAGGAGCGCCGGCTCTATCTGCCGATCCAGGCCATCCCGAAGCCGGTCATCAACGCGTTCCTTGCGGCGGAAGACAAGAATTTCTACGAGCACGGCGGTATCGATTTCACCGGTATGGCCCGCGCCGCAGTTCTCTACGCGCAGAACTACGGTTCCAACCGCCGCCCGCAGGGCGCGTCCACGATCACTCAGCAGGTCGCGAAGAACTTCCTTCTGACCAACGAAGTCTCCTTCAATCGCAAGATCAAGGAAGCGCTGTTGGCAATGCGCATCGAGCGCACCTACACCAAGGACAAGATTCTCGAACTTTATCTCAATGAAATTTATCTCGGCCTGAGCGCCTACGGCATTGCCGCTGCGTCGCTGGTCTATTTCGACAAGTCAGTGAACGAACTCACCATCGCGGAAGCCGCCTATCTGGCGGCGTTGCCAAAGGCGCCGTCGAGCCTTCATCCGGTCCGCAACCGCGATCGCGCCATCGAACGCCGAAACTATGTCATCGACCGGCTGGTTGAAAACGGCTGGATCAAGCAGGTCGATGCCGTCGCCGCCCGCAAGGAGCCGATGATCGTCACCAGCCGCTCCAACGCGGCGCACATTTTCGCCGGGGAATATTTTGCGGAGGAAGTCCGTCGCGACATCTTCGAACGTTACGGCGAGAAGAAACTCTATGAAGGCGGCCTTTCGGTGCGCACCTCGCTTGACCCCAAACTTCAGATCATGGCGCGCAAGTCGATGGTGGCCGGGCTGGTCAAGTTCGACGAGGCCCAGGGTTGGCGCGGCGCGCCGCATAAGATCGACATCGGCGGCGACTGGGGCGTGAAGCTTGCAGAGGTCAAATCGCTCTCCGACATTTCGCCGTGGCGGATGGCTGTTGTGCTTGAAACGAGCGAGCAGTCGGCGCGGATCGGCTTTCAGCCTGGCCGCGAGCTTGGCGGTGCAGTCTCCAAGACCCGCGAAACAGGTTTGATTTCGCTGGACGGCGTGAAGTGGGCGAAGGCGGCAGCCGGACCGACGCGCTTCAAGACGCCGACCGCGGTGACGCAGGTGCTTGCACCAGGCGACGTGATTTATGTAGATCCGTTGCTCGACAAGGACGGCAACAAGGTCGAGGGACAGTACCGGCTCCGCCAGACACCGGAAGTCTCCGGTGCCATGGTCGCGATGGATCCGTGGACGGGCCGCGTTGTTGCAATGGTCGGCGGCTTCTCCTTCGATCAGAGCCAGTTCAATCGCGCGACGCAGGCGTATCGCCAGCCGGGTTCGTCCTTCAAGCCGATCGTGTACTCGACGGCGATGGATAACGGCTACACGCCATCAACAGTCGTCGTGGACGCGCCGATCGAAATCGATCAGGGGCAGGGCGCCGGTGTGTGGCGTCCGGAAAACTACTCGACCGGGAAGTACTACGGACCTACCACGCTGCGGAATGCGCTCATCAGGTCGTTGAACACGGTGACGGTGCGCCTCGCGCAGGATGTCGGCATGCCGCTGATTGGCGAGTATGCCAAGCGCTTTGGCATCTATGATGAGTTGCCGAACTATCTGTCCTACGCGCTCGGAGCTGGCGAGACGACTGTCATGCGCATGGTCACCGCCTATTCGATGTTTGCCAATGGCGGCAAGCGGGTGAAGCCGACGCTGATCGATCGCATTCAGGATCGCTACGGTCATACCATCTTCAAGCACGATCAACGCGAGTGCCGCGGTTGCGACGCTGGTGACGGTTGGAAGAACCAGCCCGAGCCATCGCTGGTCGATCGTCGCGAGCAGGTGCTGGATTCCATGACCGCCTACCAGATCACGTCGATGATGGAGGGTGTGGTGCAAAGCGGCACGGCGACCATCTTGCGTGAGGTCGGCAAGCCGATTGCCGGTAAGACGGGCACGACCAACGATGAGAAAGATGCGTGGTTCATCGGCTTCTCGCCGGATCTCGTGGTCGGTGTTTACATCGGCTACGACAAGCCGCGGAATCTTGGCAGGGGCGGCACTGGCGGCCATCTTGCCGCGCCGGTTGTGAAAGACTTCATGAAGCTCGCTCTTGCCGACAAGCCTGCGGTTCCTTTCCGCGTGCCCGCAGGCATCAAGCTGATTCGTGTGGATGCCAAGTCCGGCATGCGCGCTGGACCGGGCGACGGCGGCAGAACCATCCTCGAAGCTTTCAAGCCCGGAACCGCGCCGCCAGACAATTACTCTGTTATTGGTGTGGCAGATGCTGACGGGCGCTCACCCGGCGTCTCCCCGGATGCAGATCGCGCGATCTTCCGGCCTGGTACCGGCGGCCTGTATTAGCCGACGCGTCAAGTTGCGCTGGCCGCCGTCAGCCGCTACATCCCTCACGTCTTTTGAATCGCGGTGCTCCCGCAAGCCGGAAATCCCATGCGTCCTGAAATTGAACGCCTTGTTGAAGAGATCAAGCAGTCAGTCGGGCTGCTGAGGAGGCATCTTTGACGTCGATGCTGCCACGGCGCGCCTCGCCGAACTGAACGCTCTCGCAGAAGACCCCAATCTCTGGAACGATCCGCAGAAAGCCCAGAAGCTGATGCAGGAGCGCACCTCGCTTGAGGGGCAGCTCACCGGCATCGGCAAGATCGAGCGCGAGCTCGAAGACCAGATCGGCATGATCGAGCTTGGCGAGTCCGAGAACGACGAGGGTGTCGTTCTCGAAGCCGAGAATGTGCTGAAGGCGCTGAAGAAGGACGTCGCGAAGCAGGAGCTGGAAGCGCTGCTGTCGGGCGAAGCCGACAAATTCAACACATATCTTGAAGTCCATGCCGGTGCTGGTGGCACCGAAAGCCAGGACTGGGCGTCGATGCTGCTGCGCATGTATACGCGCTGGGCGGAGAAGCGCGGTTTCAAGGTCGAGTACCTTGAAGAGACCGAAGGCGAAGAAGCGGGTATCAAATCCGCGACAATCCAGATCAGCGGTCACAATGCTTACGGCTGGTTGAAGACGGAAGGGGGGGTGCACCGGCTGGTGAGAATCTCGCCGTTCGATTCCAACGCCCGGCGGCACACGTCATTTTCGAGCGTCGCGATTTTTCCGGTGGTCGACGACAGCATCAAGATCGACATCAAGGAATCCGACGTGCGCACCGATACGATGCGCTCTGGCGGCGCGGGCGGCCAGCATGTCAACAAGACCGAATCCGCGGTGCGTTTGACACATATTCCGACCGGGGTGGCCGTGGTCTGTCAGGCGGGCCGCTCGCAGCATAAGAACCGGGCGCAGGCCTGGGACATGCTGCGCGCACGTCTCTACGAAATCGAACTGAAGAAACGCGAAGAGAAGGCCGCCGCCGATCAGGCCGCCAAGACCGATATCGGCTGGGGGCATCAAATCCGATCCTATGTGTTGCAGCCCTATCAGATGGTGAAGGATCTGCGCACCGGCGTGCAGACCTCCGACACCCAGGGTGTACTCGACGGCGATCTGGATGATTTCATGGCAGCGACATTGGCGCAGAAGGCATTCGGCACCACGCCCGGGGCGATTGAGGACGTCGACTAGAGTCTTCGATTTATCGCGTTTCTTTATGCGAACCGGTACCCGTCTCGCTTGAAAATATACCGAGCGCGGAGCCGGGTTGTCCGGAAACGGGTGGTTTTGCACCCGGTCTCCGCATATGCCATGTGGCCATGGCAGTCGTGCAAGAGAGACTTCCCGAAATCGAGATGAGAATGGACGAGCGCGATTGGTCGCGCCTGGTCTTCCTGTCCGTTCTCTGGGGCGGAACGTTCTTTTTTACCAGTGTTGCGCTGAGGGAGCTGCCGCCGCTGACGCTGGTTTGTCTTCGTCTGTCGATTGCGACACTGATCCTGCTGCCTGTGCTCTGGATCAATCGAGTCCGGTTTCCCGTTGGTATCGCAGGCTGGTGGCCCTACGTGGTAATGGCGCTCATCAACAATGTGATCCCGTTTTCGCTGCTTGTGATGGGGCAGACTTACATTCCGGGTGGTACGGCAGCAGTTGTGAATGCGACGACGCCGGTTTTCACTGTTCTGGTTGCGTCGGCGTTCGGCGAGGAGAAGCTCATCCTCCGGCGTGTTGCGGGCGTTCTGCTCGGCCTTTGCGGCGTCATCATTCTGAAGGGGGCTGAATTCGACATCAACTCCCGGCAAAGCATCGGCATCGTGCTGTGTCTTGGCGCCACGATCTGTTTCGGATTCTCCGCGCTGTGGGCCAAGCGTAAACTGGCAGGTTCTCCGCCAATCGCGTCCGCGACCTTTCAACTACTTTCGGGGAGCCTGATGATGTTCGTTCTGGCGAGCATTTTCGATCGCCCCTGGCAATTGCAAATGCCTGGACTGATCACGTGGCTGGCAATTCTCGGTATTGCATCGCTCTCGACCGCGCTCGCGTTTATCCTTTTCTTCCAGATCATCACGCGCTCCGGGGCAAGCAACGTGATGCTCGTGACGCTTCTTGTTCCCGTCAGCGCGATCCTGCTTGGCTATTTTGTCCTGGGTGAGAGGATCGAAGCCCGTGAGATCGTCGGCGCGCTCGTTATCGCGAGTGCGCTTTTGGTGATCGATGGACGCGTCTTTCGTGTGTTCGGCCGATCAGGGTTGAACTGAACCAGTCTATCCTTGGGTCAAGCGGACGCCCGCGCGAAGGAATTTCTGGGGGTCAACGGCGTCGCCATCGATCCGCGTTTCATAATGCAGGTGAGGGCCAGTGGATCGGCCTGTCGAGCCGACCGCGCCGATTACTTGACCGAGGGCAATAACTTGCCCGACTTTGACGTTGATTTCCGACAGGTGCCCGTAGCGCGTCGACAGTCCGTTGCCGTGGTCAATCTCCACCAGACGGCCGTAGCCGCCGCTCCATCCCGCGGTAACGACTTTGCCGCTGGCGGTAGCGCGGACGGGATCGCCGGTCGATGCGCGGAAGTCGAGGCCGCTGTGCATCGCGGGGCGGCCGAGAAAGGGATCGCTGCGGACACCGAAGCCGGATGAGAATTCGACATTGCCGACAACCGGTTTACGATACGGCACAAGCGACAGGGTGCGCGTGAGTTTATCGACCTGCGCGCGGCTTAGGTTGATCCGGTACAGTTGGCGGTCGAACGCGCTGGCGTCAGATGATGGCTTGGTCACTGGTATGAACGGTCCGCCCATTCCGCCCTTGGGAGCGGCGGCTTCGAGCTGCGCGATGTCCAGTCCAAGGTCGGTGATCACGCCGCGCATGCGGCGCATCCGCGACTCGTAGCTGCCTTCCACGGAGCTGAGGGCAGCCGTTTGACGGCCTTCAACCTTATCCAGTGCGTTCTGGAGATTCGACAACGCGCTATCGACGCCCTGAGATTTCGCAAAGTCGGTGCGCGGCTGCACGACTGCCGGCGTTCGCGATTCAAGACGGGCCTCACGGTCCGGCGGTGTGACAAAGATCACAGTGTCGTTGATCGGTGAGGGCTTTGGGATTCCTGTTGTGTTGCCTGCATCGGTCGCCTGTGCGCCGCGCGCCGTCGGCTTGATCGAACCGGTGGGAGCGGTATCGGGCATGGTGTTGAGGGCCGCTGCTCGCGATTCGAGCAGCGCCTGCCGCCGCATGATCTGATTGAGCTTCTGGTCGTACTGTTCCTGGTCGAGCAACTGACGGCTTGTGGTGCGATCGACACGTGCGCGAAGTTCGGCAATGCGATCTTCATAGGCATACTGCATGTCGGCCTGGCGGGCGATGAGCCGGGTCAGGACGTCGTCTCGGAAGGCGAAGTAGGTCGCTGTCGCCGCCGACCACGCGCCCATGATGACAATCGATCCGGCCACGATCCAGAATACCACTGGCCCAAAGCGCACCGCCTTACCGTGATGGACGATGGTGTAGCCGTTGCGGTCCGGACGATGATGCGCCGGGCGTCGCTGTGGCGCCCTGGCATGGACGTGGTGGTGTTGGGCATGTTCGGAATAGTGGGCGGAACGGTTCGACATCAGCACTCCCGCGCCGGCCGGAACGCACTCCGGGCGGCTCAATTACAGAAGCCGATTTGAACCTTTCATGGTTAATTTTCGGAAAACGATCCTTAATTCCTTAAGCGACCCGCGCGGCCGCCAGCACCTCATCAGCGTGGCCATCGACCCTGACGTTGCGCCAGACTCTTGTGATTATGCCGCTGGTGTCGAGCAGAACCGTTGTCCGAGTAATTCCCATGAACGTCTTGCCGTACATCGATTTTTCGCCCCAGACGCCATAGGCCTTCAGCATTCCGAGCTTCTCATCCGATACGAGGGGGACCGTCAGTTCGTGCTTGTCGCGAAAACGCTCCTGCGCGGTCACCGGGTCGGCCGAGACGCCGAGAATAGCCGCCTGTGCCGACGCGAAGGCATTGGCGAGGCGGCTGAAGGCGACGGCTTCAAGCGTGCAGCCAGGGGTATCCGCGCGCGGATAGAAGAAGATTACCAGCTTTCGCCCGGCATAGGCCTCCAGAGAGACGAGTTGTCCGCCATCGCGTGGCAATGAAAACGCAGGCGCAGGTTTGCCCTCAACCAGCGTTCCGACCATGCGGACCGGTGGCGCAACGGGTTTGTTTTTCGCAGATGCCGCAGGCTTTCTGGCCGATGCGGTCTTCGCGCTGGCGCGGCTAGAGGCGCTGGCGGACGTTCTTGCTGTCGTGGCGGCTTTCGCTGTTCCACGTTTGGCCTTGGCTCCTTTGCCGGACTTACGGGCTGTGGATGCGGTCGATGCCTTCGCGGCAACCCGCTTGGCGGTCCTGGTCTTTGCGCCCCCGGCTTTTAAGGTCGATTTGGAGGATTTCTTACGCGTTTTCTTGGACATACGCCTTCCTTTCGTCGCTTTCAGCGGGGTATTTTGGGATTCGCAAGAACCGCGACCAGACCACTAAGGCCGCCTTCTTCGGCTGGGCAAATCTGACGT
>CDFE01038772.1:0-10457 GCA_000826465.1 Acanthamoeba mauritaniensis | reverse complement strand
GCTGGCGATCGACTCGATCCACCAGCTGGGCTACATCCACCGCGACATCAAGGTACACACGACACGCACACAACGCACATCACACACACGATACACCATTATCATCATCAATCCCTGCCACCGCGAACTCAACTTGGCTTCCACTTTTTCCACCGCGACATCAAGCCGGACAACCTGCTGCTCGACCAGGACGGCCACATCAAGCTGAGCGACTTCGGCCTCTGCACGGGCCTGCAGACCAAGCAGTTCAAGTCCCTCTACAAGAAGCTCATCGGCGAGACCACCGAGCTCAAGGACACCGACACCGACCGCAAGTCCCAGCGGGAGAAGATCAACACCTGGAAACAAAAGAGGAAAGTCCTGGTATGTGCATACTACTAGTATGCTTATCATCATCATCATGATTGTTTACCCTTTTTCCTTCTAGTTGCATGGCAACTGACAGTACTGTGTTGACAGGCGTACAGCACGGTCGGCACACCGGATTACATTGCGCCCGAGGTGTTCCTGCAGAAGGGCTACGGCCCCGAGTGCGACTGGTGGAGCGTGGGCGTCATCATGTTCGAGGTAATCCTCCCTTCTCTCGCCCCGAATACGTGTTCCTGTTATCTAACCGGGGGTGGTTACAGATGCTGTGCGGGTATCCGCCCTTCTGCTCGGAGACGCCGACGGAGACCTATCGTAAGATCATGAACTGGAAGGTGTGTGGCCCTCTCTCCCTCTCTGGCCCTGCCTTGACGTTCGACTCGGCTCACCACCGCACCCACAATTCCCAATATTCCCAAATGTCCAGGAAACGTTGCAATTCCCGGAGGAGGTGGAACTCTCGCCCGAGGCCCAGGACCTCATCTTCCAGTACGCGCCGCAACCCCCCCCCAACCAACTTTTGTACGCTGGGCGGAGTCTGACCACTTTGTGTGCGTGTGCGTGTCGTGTCACTCCACAGGCTGTGCTGCGACCAGTCGAAGCGTTTGAAGGTGGAGCAGCTGAAGCTGCACCCCTTCTTCGAGGGCATCGACTGGGAGAACGTACGAAGCATGCGTGCACCCTTCATCCCCAAGGTAACGCCCCCCTCCAATCTACGCCTCCACCTTGAGCGTTGTGTTCACCACATTCCTGTTCGCCTCGCCCCAACTACGTAGTTGGACCACCCAGAGGACACGCAAAACTTTGAGGAGTACGAACCGGAGGAGGACGAAGTCAAGGTTCGAGCTCTTCTCCCTCCCTGCGCTGCGCTGTGTGCGGGTGTGGCGTTTGCGGGCCAGGGAGTTTTTGACAGCCGCTGTGTTGTGGTTTGTGGTACAGCCGGTGGGCAGACCCACGAGGAAGGACTTCACAGCGAAGGACCTGCCCTTCATCGGGTACACCTACAAGAGCTTCGACGCCGTCAACAGAATGACCGAACTCCCCATGTAACCCTAGTTATCCTTGCTTGAAGCGTTTTTAAAACTGGCTAGCTCTTGGCACGCGAATTGTGGATTGAGGTACATTTCTATTCCGCTTAAGTCACTTCAAGCGGAAGTGTGTCCAAAGACAATGTGCTCAGCGACATTGCCGAGCCAGTGCCGGAGCTGGTGTCGCTCGACATCTTCGTCGTTGCTGAAGACTTGTCACTGTTTGTCGCGCCACGGTTAACAAAGGGGAGTTACACCATGCACAGGAAGAGGAACGTACTCAAAGCTCGGCCGCGGAATGCAGAACAACCAAAAATACAACCTTCGCGGGGAGCTCGCTGGGTCGCCGTGCACCATGAGAATCATCAGCATCAGCGGCACCACTTCTGATATCAGAAGGAACACCAGTGCAGCCGCAGCCGGAACAGTCTGATTGCGCTTCTGTCAGTTCGTGTTTGGCGTGTGTAGGCGTCGGAAACATACCTCCTCCGCAGTGGCGTAGATCAAAAATCCCACCAGGCACAACAAAGCCACAGTGCATATTAACACTAACAGGAAGAACTGGACAGAGGTTAGCAGTAACCTACATGCGGCAAGGTAAGGGAGAAAAGAGTACCTTGATGTTCTGCCGGTTCTTGGTCTTGGTAAACTTCTTGGACATTCCTTCAGTCCGGGCCAGAACGACCATTACCTAAGAGGCGGGGTTAGACTATCGCTTTATGAACTGATGGCGGGGAACGGACCTGGCTGCCATAGACATTGGCGCCAAGAGCAACAAGTATCGCCACCATAGCCACGATGCTTTGATAGATAAGGGATATGGCGTATCGTGCGTCTTGGTTGGCCGAGCTGCGGTCAGAACTTAAGAAGGTGCTCGACGAACATGAGTCCTGCGCCAGCGTACGTTAGTAGCACGGAGAGAAAGTCTACGCTTGTATCTACCTGTTGATCGCTGGCGGTGTTCTCAAGGATGATAAACGCTACTATCAGGACTAATAAAAGCGCGTATACCACCAAGTTGGCAAGAACGAATGCGAGCTTGATAACTTTCAGAGTTCGCTCGTTCGCCCGATTGATTTGATACAACAGTGAACACCTGCGGGAGAAGAGGGATGAGCTGGCGGGAAAGTTTCGAGGGGAAGTGACGAACCAAAAGTAGACCAGGAGTGTGTAGGTTGACAAAAAGAGGTAGGTCGGCAACTGTTATGACGGCAAGGTTCAGAACACTGAGCAAAGTCACCGGAATCTTGCATTTCTGACCAAGTGACGTACCTCTCCGAGAAGAATGTAAACGATGGAGGGGGAGTTCTCCAACACGCCAGTGGGCAACATTGAAAAGTAGAGTATACGATCTGTGAGTGATGTGGTAGTTAGGTTATTCAGCCGCACAAAGATCCACACCTGAAGGAGGACATACCAACTAGGATGACAGAAATTATCAGGTGCATCACCTGCGGTACTCTGAGCTTCTTCCACCCACCGAGTGCCAGCGCTTTCAACGATCCTATCTCTTGCCTTAGGAATTCAGTCAGACGCAGAGGTGAAGACCTCAAAGAATGCTTGCATGGTTTATACCTTATCGTGATGCAAGCGTTGATAAGGTTGAACGCATTCACGAACAGCAGGAAGGAGTAGATCCCAACCGCAAGGTAGAAAATGCTCACCGTCTCGACTGACTGCTTATCGATGAACAACTCGTTGCGCCATGAGCTCAAGCGACGAATCTGAGTGCCGATCTTGTTAGGTTCAGCTGATGAGGTCTCGTGCAACTCAGGCATCTTACCGGAAAGTAAACGGGCAATGAAGCGTGGTTAACGGGAATAATCGCGCAGACACGGCGTGTCGATTGCTCCAGCTCAGTCCACACCTCGAAATCCATTATTTCAAGCTTTCCTTTGATGTTCCTGTCGTTATCGTTAGCGTGTAAATCGTGCCCACCACAGAAAGAGTGCGAGTACCTGGCGGCGAAGTCGTATGTTCCAAATTTCGAGTCCTGCTCGATACCCTTACGCTCATAAAGGCACAGCGTGATGTTTCCTGTGCCAGCACGCAATCTCAACAAATTTTTTTCCAATTTAAACGATTGTGTACCTACCTTCAACGAACTGGCCAGTTTCTACCACGTCGCTTTGTTGGTCTCGCAGTTGGACGTGCGCACCATCGCCAATCAGTTGCCCAACGACCACGTCGTGCTTGTTCTAAGTTTCTTCTGTTAGACCGAAATCTGGAATACCTGCTGCTGAGTGAGGTGCAGTACCATTAAGACAGTGTAGCCTTCCGCCTCCACCTCCAACGTGCGCACGTAGATGTCTGAGAAGAAGTGCTCCTTTTTGGCTCGCTTGTATGTTGACGAAGATACAGCATACACCTCCAAGTCTGCGCAGATCGGGTCCAACACCACCCCACTAGTCCAGGTCACTACGGCGTTCGGATAGGCCTGCGCGACGCGGGTGAGACCAAGAAGCACCGATAAAGAAAAAAAATAAAAGTACCAAGAGCGAAAAGGGATTGTCGGAGCAGGCACGGCCTACACCCACAAGTATGTCCTCGTTCGCTGGACAACTTCCATCTGATACCGCGCAGGAGCAGGAAGCCTTCGTCAACAAGTCAATCACTCGGTTGTACCTGATACCACCCAAAGGCATAAGACGAGCAGAACGTTCTGAGCTATGGGGAATTGTGGGCGGTCTATACCTGCAGTATTGATAGGTCTGGCGAGATTGTGCGATGAACTTGTCGTTCGCGGCGGACAATAGGTTCCCTAGCATATTGCGACTGTAAAGCTTCTCATAGCCGGTGTTGAGAGGCTTCCATTCCCTTTCCCGCCACGACAAGCTGGTCCAGGAAGGCGAAGAAGCATTGCGCCACTCGCCGCTCTGCCAGGAGTAGAATGGCACTCGCACGCCTCGGATTGCGTCGCATTCGCTTTGAGACTTTGGGCTGAGGAAATAATCGCCCGGAGCCCCTAGCTTCCCCGCTTGTGGTGCTCTAGCGTGCGTGTATCTTTCTTCGTGGCAAGCATAGCCTGTTTGGTGGGGTGGTTAACTTCCGCCACGTTCCATGTGAAACTTAAATCTCGTACCGTGAGACAGGCACTCATCCGGGTTTGACGCCGGGCGACTCCAGAATGCGCCAGCAACACCGGCGTTAGCGCAGTCAAACTCTGATCCGATTGCGTAGCTGATACATCCCATTTGACCCTTGGTGGTGCCGACATAACAAGACGGGTCGCCTGCCGTTTTATCGACTGCGAATGGGAACACGCACACTCCATCTCTGAGAGCAGAAGATTAGTTGGCGGCTTTTTGGTTGAGACGGGAGTACGCACATGAGCGGATTGGGATGTCGGAGCTCTGCGTCTGTGCACGATCCGGTCAAGCAGTGAGCTTCGTCCTCGTGCTCATCACTGAGAGACGGTCGCACAGAGCACTGCTTTGCTGACAAACACGCTTCCTAATGTTCGAGTAGGATGTAAGCTAGTGATTTTCCGGCTCTTTACCAACACGTAATGTACCTCATCCAGGACAGGAGAAGCGAGACACAGTCCTGAACAGCTTTCTTGGGTTTGGAAAGCGCCGTGCTTCCAAACTCGTCCTTCCCAGTACTCCACGTTGGGGAAGCGCGTTGAGAGGAACGTGCACATTTCTTGGTCTGCATCCACCAAGTGGCATTGCTCACCTGTCCAGCTGTAGAACGAGGGTGAGCAAGGGTGATGTGGCCACACGGGGACTACACGTACATGCAAGTCGTTTCGTAGACCGAACAAGTGCTTTGGCAATCGCCTTTGGACGCCACCGTTGGGTCCCAGCAGAAAGGGTCGCAAACGCTGCGTTCGGATCCGAAGGGACCCACCTTGGAGATGCAGACAGAAGTGTTAGCAAGTCCTCATGACCATTGGGAGGATAACGCACTTGCTTGCGGACGTAGGGGCACTCGTCAACGTTGAAGCATGTCGCAGCATCCGGGATCGTGGAAGTGGTCCAAGAGCACTCCCCCGACATATAATCAGTGTGGTCGGCCCCGATTTCCGAGCAGTCGCCCCAAAACTCTAAGTTGAAGTTCGTAGCATAACAACCCTCTTGCTCCGATACCTGATCCAAGAAAGATGTTCCTTTAGTGCCGGCGTAAAGGGAGGGATGAAGGTATACTTCAATGCAGGCTTCAGGGTTGCTAGCCGAGCACAGTCCACAGAAGCTGGCTGCTTCGCAATTAGCATAGAGTGAAGTGCACGCAGAAGCTGTTGGAGGCGATACCCGATGGTTTGTCAAGACATGATTGTTCGCAAAGATCTGGCGAGACCTGGCACATCCTCCAATTGCAGCTCGGAGTGGAAGCACACTCGGTTGGCTCGATGTCTTCGCTAATATCCAGACTGCCGACGCATTGGTCTGCACCACAGGTGTGGTCAGTCCATTGATTTACAACAACTCACCAACATGGGCAAACCTGTGGAAGTGTGATTGGCCAATTGGGAATGTAGATCCTCCGTGGAGGTGGTCAGGCTCCATTGCTCGCGCAGATACTGCTCGTCGAAAGAGAGCAAACTGTCCGCCGCAAACTGAGAAACTCTTGTGAGCAGACATGCGATGGATAAGAACGGCTATGACAGTTTACTACCTGGGTGATGAGGCTGAATTGGACAGTTTTGTCGAGAGGTATTGAGCATTGCCCACTTTGGCATTGCCCCAAGACGCACTCATCGTCTCGAAGACAAGGAATCGAACACCGGGAATAGGCGGTGCACTGGCTTCCCGCCTTGAGACAGTCGCCATCCGTTCTGCAGCGAAGACCGACAGTACGTCCTTCAGCTTCTTCGAGATACACCTCGGCGTTGACCGACCCCAGCTCCATGACCTGTAGATGGTTTTCGAAGAATGAGAACAGCACACATTTCGATCAGGCTTGAGGGCTGAGTGTGCACCTCAGCGATTTGCGTCGAGCATGACTGGCTTGAATCATCTTCTCTCTCTTGCGTAAGAGCGTAGTCCTCGAGACCCAAGTAAATGCACCCGGAAGAATAGCGACAGGTGTTCAGCACAGCTTCTTTTGAGGGGCTATAATCGGTAGTGGTATAAGTGACGTTGCGCTCTGAGCACACGCCACCAAAACGCGCCCTGTCGAATTGTCGTGAGCTACGGAGAAGGACAGACAAGAGGGGTGAAGTACAGATACGAGCAACAGGGATCAGAGTGGCGATAGGGATCATCCTGTGCAAGGGTGCATTGAGCAGTCGAACCGAATCGTTCGACTCGGCTGGTGTACATCAGCTGCCGATCCACAAGAGCCTTACAGCCGTACCAAGCATTGCTAAGCCCAAATCCATTTGGTGAGTTGGCTACCGTCATGGCGTCAGTCAAGGCGCTTACCTCAGCGTGAATAGACGGGTGTAGGCGGAGAAGGTCGAGTACGCGTGAGTGGCGTCTTGGAATTCCGAAGCAAGTGCTTGGAGGTCAGAGGCAACGGCTGAGAAATCTGTCTGCACACAATCCGCAATGCTTTCCACAAAAGAAAAGGGACCAACTACCGCCTGTGAAGTGGTCTGTGAGTGGTTGTAGGCGATGAAAACTGTTAAGAAGCACAATCCGTACCTCGCCGTTGCTTCCGTTCAGGTTGAGAAACGAAATCTGGCAAGACGCAAGAGAAAATGGGAAAAACGATGCGCTGCCACCACCGAAAACCGCCCTGGAGCGTAGCTCTATGCCGACCGAGAACTGTCTCTCCACCGCTGAGAATGTGGTGCTGCTGGCGCGTCAGCACAGGTCAAAAGCAAGGAAGATGGCTGTCGTACTTGAGCGGGGACGGAGAGCTTTCTGCCACGTAGGCTGCCGCAGTATCAGTGGTTGAAGGAACGACGCTGACATTGCACCGGTTAACGTCCCCAGAAATGATACAGTAGTACTCGTCCTCCGCACCGCACGTCAACTGCGCCTTAACTAAATGACATAGCAGTGAGTAACTCCACTCGCGGAGGCTGCACCCCCATTACACCATCTGTGCAAAAATAATGGGGACTCTTATTCGGGAGGGGTGGGGGCACCATAGGGATAGAAGAGCTCCAGCGTGACACGCTCTGCGGCATCTGTGCGGAAAATGACAGCAGTCAGACAAAGACAAAGATAGAAAAAGAAAACGAAAACGAAATGCAAAGAAATAGGGAGCGAACCGAAAACCCCTATCTCGTACTCCACGCTCGAGAAAGGTAAAACGGACAGGAACAAAGACGACCCATTCGAGACAAAACCAGGTGTAGAACCGCAGCACAAGGTTTTGTATATAGGGGATAGATAACCTGAGTTTTGAGCCACCCTACACAGATAGCAATTTAGTAACATGGTGTTTACCCACAAAGTGTGGCCCACTTACCATACACCTGCGCCGCTGACGGGTTCTGTTCGTGTGTGGCTGCCAGCCAACCTCAGTCGACTTGGCTTTAGTGGCCGGACCACGATGACCAGGTCGGAGCACTGTGGAACCACAAACTCAAAGAAATGGCGCACTCCACTCCTGCCGACCTGGCGGGAGACTGGGGCACCGTGAGCAAGAGAAAACGCCAGAGTCCTGGGCAAGGAAATACCAGTGTTCATAGACAGGCACTGATGGCTTTCCCTTGTACATGTCGAGTTGATTGGCAGAACGCACCCGGAGCACGACTCGGAACCAGAGGGACAGAACATTGTGCCTTCTGTGTTCAGGTAGACGTCGTCTGCGAACTTGACGTCAAAAAATTGGTACGTTGATATCTTTGTGTCGAGGAGGCTTGGGATTCCCACTTCTTCTGCTTGTCGCTCAGAGAAGTAAACGCTGGCGTCGAGTGGCATGGCTGGTGTAGAGTACATGAGGAGAAGGAGCGTGAGCCATAGCATGGTGCGAAACTTAAATGGTTCAGAAGGACAACGTTCTGTTTAACCAGAACAAGATGAATAGCATAAATGGCCATTAATTGACCATTCAAGGCCGGCTTTCCCGAGACAGGATGAAGGGCGGCAATGGGCGCCATAGGCACGACGAAGATGCGCCTAGCCGAACAGTCCAGCTGGGAATGCCCAGCTGCCACTAAAGTGATGTTGTTAAACATTTGGCCGAATGTTTGAATGTACTTTTTCTCTTCCTACACACCAATTCACTCCTTGGTAGTCAACCCAGAAGAATCGTCGAGGGCCAGTGGTTATCTTACGATCTCTACAAACAGTCATATATTTATTGCTTTCTTTTAGCAGCCGGCCACAGAGAAAGTGTTACAGAAGCTCCTCCCCGCCACCCAGGCGGGCCAACCCTCGAAGGTATTGTTCCACGCGGTGTAGATGTCGAATGCGCAGTTGATGCTTTGCCACTGGGTGTCGTCTTGGAAATTGCTGCAAGCTGTAGAGGACATTAGCCAAGACTTTTACAACCGCTGATGGGCAAACGTACCAGCACTGCAGCGTCCACCGGTCACGCCGTTTGGCAAGCACCAGCGCTCAGTACTAGAAAAGCCCGGAGGATTCATGATGGTGCCGTCCGAGATAGACAAGAGGCCATAGCGGTTGTCAGCGTTGTTGACGCTCCTGTAGTAGTCCGTGCGGTAATTCGCGCCCCTGAAGGCAATGCAGGTCTGCGGGTGAAATCAATGTTAAGAAACAGGGAAGTTATCGCCTGGAGGAAGAACGTACCAACTTGCGGACGTCCTCAGCACTCCAGTAGCCAGATGCTTCAAGAAGGTCTTTGGTCTGGCACTTAGTCAGGGTCAGGGCGGAGGCTCCGAAGATGCCCAGAAGCAGGAAAACGATAGGGAGGAGGGTGGTGTTCTTCATGGTTGGTTCGTTGCTCCATCTAATGGCAAACTCGCTATTTATCTACGCCCCATCAATGGCGGTAAATGGCCGTTTGCAATTCACAAATGAAAGCCATTCTTCCCACACTTGCCCAAAGACGGTCTCTGTGCATTTTTGTTGCTGTTAGAGGCCGCTAGGTCATGAGGGAGGGTGCCCAGATGTTGCTGAGGCTGTCTCGTCCTCCTCCTCGGCTCTTGCGATTGTCTTCCGTCATCTCGGGCACGCTTTCTCGGCCGTCGTCCCCTTCCTCTTCTTGCTCGTCCGCGAGGGGGGTGGCTTTTCGCCTCGTCTGATGCCTTTCGCCGTTTCGTTCTTTCTCTCGGCTCCAACTCAGTCCTCCGTTTTTCTTCTGGTCGGCGGTGGGTCGCCCCGCTGTCGATAGTCCCTCCACCTCCATCCCGTCGCTCTCGTTATCCTCCTCTTCGTCCTCCTCCTCGCCATCTGCCTCCTCCTCGCCGACGTGGCTTCTCGAAGCATAATTTGCCAGCGCTCCGCTCGTTCGTTGCCAATCGTCTTCGCTTTCGCTTTCCTCTTCCTCGTCGTCGTCGTCGTCGTCGTCGAAACTCATCATCAGCCCGTCGTCTTCGCCGCCCTGGCCGGGCGTGCTGCCGCCCTTGGCGCGCGCAGTGTCGGCGTTCCCGAAGGCCAGGCAGTACTTGGCCACCAGGTCAACCCTCGGCGGGATCGCTGCCTTCGTGCCTCGCCGGCCACCACTGGCCATACCATCGTCATCACCGTCGCCGTCGTCGTTGTTCTGTTGAAGTCGTCGCTTCTGCCAGGCGTCGAGCCGCTGGGGCTCCTCCTCGTCGCGCCACTTGCGCAGGACCCGCGCCAGCCGCGCGCTAAAATCCTCCCCGTGGCCGCTGTCGGCGACGACAGACGCCGGCCCGCTAGCCGCCGCCAAGACCGCGACAGCAGCCGTGCCCGTTGTCGACAATGACGTTGACGACGTCGAAGACGCGGCGGTGGCGGCGTTGGCAGCGGTGGGGAGGGACCAGCAGGAGTTGAGGAGCAGGAGCGGGTCGTCGTGGTCGTGGTCGTGGAGGGGACCCGCGGCGCTGCTGCCGCCGCCGCCGTTCTGCTGGTGTTCGAGGGCCTGGAAGGCCTGCTCGACCTCGAACTCGAGGTCCACCTCGTCCAGGCCCGGCAGCTCCTCCTCGTCGCCGCCGACGCCAGCCGCAGATGCCATGCGATGGCCATTGTCGGGCGCGTCGCCCATCACATCAACCTCGTCGTCATCTTTTTCCTTTCC
>CDFE01038758.1:0-10124 GCA_000826465.1 Acanthamoeba mauritaniensis | reverse complement strand
CTTCTACGCCGAGAGGGACAACCTCAAGGGTACGCCGCACACGCCCCGCCGCACACGCCGCACGCGTGTGCTGATTCAGGTGCTCTCTCTCTCTCTCTCTCTCGGCCCACAGACATGCACCGACAGATCGGCAACGCAGTGCCACCGCGTCTGGCCTCCGCGCTCGGTCGTCAGCTCGCCCTCGCCATCGAGCAAGACCTCGTCGACGACCACGCGCCCACCGCGTCCTCTGCCTCCTCCTCGTCGTCTTCGTCGTCGGCATCCTCTTCCTCATCCTCGTCGTCATCTGCGTGATCCCTCCCCTGGAATTGGGGCAGTGTGTGGGAGGTGTGTGCTTAGCACCACCTCAGCAAATAATTAATTTGGCCCCAGGTCGACGTGCGCTCAGGCGCACCACTGCAGACGTGGTCCAGACAAGCCCAGATCTGCAAAAAACGGGTTTGGACAACAAAGTGACATGTCTGCCCGAATCCTGTGCCTTGTTGGTGTCTCTACGGAATGAAATTGGACACATTCTTGTCCACAAACCAGGTTTTTTCTGGCAATGGTAGGGGCAAAGTGCGTGCAGAAAGAGTGGACGGGGGACAACCACACCAAGAGGGCGTCTGTTGGCCTCCCCTGCCAAGACCAGAGGCCACTGTTGGAAGGTGAAAAAGAGAGAGAGAGATGATGAGGCTGAGAAGCCGTGGACGTGTGAGCAAGGAGGAGAGAAAAGAGGAATAAAATATATTTGAGGAGTTTTAGCGAACAAATATCTGAGTGAGGGGAATAAAGTGGAAATACTCGAGATTATGAGTATCCAACACTCCCCCCCAGAATCGAGAGTAATTCAGACCGAGAGGTTGAGTGCCTGTTTGTCGTGCTTGAGCTTGGGTGTCGGCACGTGTTTCGTGAGGAAATCTGCCAGATTTTCGTTACTCGGGACGTAGTTGACGGAGACATCTTCTCACAGGATGTGGTCGTAGACGAAGGCATGTCGAATAGTGACGTGCTTAAGTCGTTTTGGCCACGCAAAGACCGGTTTGTGCACGATAGTGATGGCCGACTGATTGTTGTTGAAGATCTGAGTTGGCTGTTGTAGATTGAAGCTGAGCACTGGTAGTAGTCATCGCAGGTATAGCGCTTGACGAGTTGCGTCGGTGACTGTGGCCAGTTTGGCCTCCGCTGTGGAGAGCGCTACGGTCTTCTGCAGCCGTGACCACCATGCGATCGGACCGCCAGCACATGATGATGTTACCCAAGTAGGATTTCATTGTAAGTGGGTTGGTGCTGTAGCTGGCGTCGCAGTGGATGACCGGCTGGGCGTAGTTGCTCTGTCGCGTGTAGCGTACGGATTGCATGCGCGTGCCGTGTAGGTATTGCAGCACCTGCTTGGCAGCATTGAAGTGGGTTTGATCAAAGGCGCAGATGAACTGAGAGAGATAGATGACTGCATGGAGGATGTCAGGGCGAGTTGCTAGCGCGATGTACAGTAGTGCCCCGACGAGACGGCGGAACTTGAGGGACGCGTGCGTTGGCGATGTGCGCTTGATCACGCGCAGATGTGTACCTGCTGGAAGCGGGCATCTGAGGGGCTTGCAGTGGAGGATGTTGAACTCGCGGGCGAGGTCGATGATCTTCTGCTTCTGAGAGATGTCAAGTTGTCCTGCCTCGGTGTTGTAATTCACGTCGATGCCAAGAATGGTGGTTACCGGGCCAAAGTCTTTGATCCAGAACCGTTTCTGCAGCTCCTTGATGATCTCGATGTCGCTGGGAAGTCCAACGATTAGAAGGTCGTCCACGTATACGGACAGGATGACACAAGGCATGCCAGTGGTGTCCGAGTTGACGAAGATGGTGTGCAGCTTGGGGTTGTATGCGCTCTGGTCACCCTCACTCACTGCAGAGTGGTTGTGAAGCGCGTACAGGCAGGGATCGGCAGAGGCGGCGCTGAAACCAATGTCAGTGAGGAAGGCGTCCAAGGTCCAATTCCATGCGAGAGGAGCCTGCTTGAGTCCATAGAGCGCACGCTTGAGGCGTAGTACGCGGTGTGGATGGTCGGGGTCAACGAAACCCTCAGGTTGCATGATGTAGACCTCTTCGTGGAGATTCGCCTGGAGAAACGCGTTGTTGATGTCCATCGAGTGCGTGACGAAGCCGTTCATCACTGCGTATGCCAGCAGAAGCTGCAGATTCTTGAGTTGTACAACGGGTGCGTACGTGTCGTCGAAGTTGATCCCAGCCTTTTGGGAGAAGCTGCGCACGACCCAGCTGGCCTTGTAGATATCGCCGGGCTTGAGCTTCAACACCCACCGGGTGCTGACAGCTTTGCGACCTGGTGGTAGGTCAATGAGTTTGAACGTGTCATTGCTTATTAGCGCTTGGATTTCGTCGCGCATGGCAGCGAGCCACTTGTCTTTGGCATCTGACTTGAGGACCTCCTTGAGCGTTCAGGGAACGAAGGTCGTGTGTTGTGCGTGCTCTAGCTCATGAGCCATGCGGCTGAGCTGCAGCGTCGTGTTGGTCTCATGTGTCAGTGGTAGGAGGGACGAGATGAGACTCAGGATGTCCTGTGCAGACAGGCTGAACGTTGAGTCTTCGGCGTACTTGGTGGGCTGCCGCACGTTATGGCCAGATCACGTGTGCGCAACAACTGCCCCTCCATGTTTGGCGCTGGCAGCGGCGGCCCTTTCCACCTGCTTGCTGCCCGAGGTGTGCATGCCGCGGGAAGACGTGAGGATGCGTGGCTCAGGGGCAGGCGTAGGAGCGTGAGTGGCGTGCGCGACGCTGCTTGTAGTGGCCGATGTAGCAGTGGGAGCGTTGGATGGTGTGTGGTCATGTGTGTTGCTCTGAGACTCCAGAGGCATGTCGTCTGATGTGGCCTTATCCGGCGCGGTCGGGTTGGGTACTGTAGCGGGCGGCTCTGCAGCTTTGGGCGAGCGGACGGGCGCCACCAGTGCTGGGTCTGACTCATCGTCGGCATCGAAGAATGGTGTGTAGGAGAGAGTGGCCGGCGTGGTGTCTGCCTGGTGATCAGGTGGGCGTGAGTCCATGCGCTCGTCAAAGACAACATTGCGGGTGTCGACCACTCATGTCTGGCCAATCACGAACACACAGTAGGTGGAGGATGAGTAGTCCACGGTCCCCAGGAAGTGAATGGGTATTGATTGAGCAGAAGTCTTGTGTCGCTTGTGTGCGTGTAGCCTCATCATTCCCGGTGCGCCAAAGACCCGAAGGTGCCGCGACGGCGGCGGAGTGCCATGCCAGAGGAGATACGGTGAGGCACCATTTGGGTTGGATCGCGTGGGCGATATGTTGATGACGTCGCAGGCTTGACGAGCAGCCTCGGCCCACCATTCACTGGGCAGGCGCGCGTCGAAGAGGAGGCAGCGTGCCCTGGTCATGACCTCTTGATTGAAGCGCTCATCGACACCGTTGTACGCGGAGGTGTAGGGCGGTGTGGGCTCGCGCTTGCCGCCGACGTCGATGATCCACTGCCCCACAAGCGTGTTGAGCTCCCTGGTGTTGTCGAGCCTCACATGATGGATCCGCAGGGAAGGGGGAAACGTGACAGCGATCGCCTTAAGAGCTGCGCTGATGACCGCCAACGACTTGTTGGGTAGGGGGCGCACGAAATGCATACAAGAGTAGGAGTCTGTGACCGTGAGAAGGTAGACGTGTCCCCCGACCGAGCGGTGGCGCATGGGCCCGACAAGATCCAGGGATATCAGGTCGCCAGGATAGCGCCCTCGGACGGCGCTGACGGTGTGCGGCGCCCGGTTGATCCCACGCGTGGTGGACTTTCCAATGAGACACACCTCGCACATGGGTGAGAGCTGCGTGGATAGGATGGTGTGCTTCTTGTGCGTGCTGAGGTTGATGGACTGTTGGATGAACTGACGGCAGTGCTCTTCGCTGGCATGTCCAAGCTGCCAGTGGATAAGATTGAGAGAGAGCGGTGTGTGCGCAGCAGACAGTGCAGTGGCATTCATAGGAGGCGCGGCCGCGAACACAATGTCAAAGTGGTAGAGGTTGTTGACGCGATGGCTACAAAGGCAGGTAAGGCCGTCTCGGGAGAACGAGAAACCGTCACGCTGATGGAAGCCCAGTAGCCAGCGTCCAGAAGCTGCTGTGGGGACAGAAGGGTGTGCGACGCAGCCGGAACGTAGGCAACGTTGCCCAGGATCACGCCGCTGGGCACGCCGTCGACGACAGTGACGCCGTGAAGAGTGCCATGCCCGATGCAGTCGATGTACCCACCATCAGCGCACATGAGTTGAGAGGGAGTGGAGAGTGGCCGAAAGTCGTGGAGCAGGTCGCGACGGTTGGTGGTGTGTTGGGTAGCCCCGGTGTCGGCGATGATAGGGAGATAGCCAGGGCAGCTGGCAGAGAAGACAGAGTAGATGGAGTGGTGTTTATTGCTGGCTGTCTTGGAGGACGCCGCGCCCTCACAGGCATCAGGGCCAGACATAGCCCCATAAGGGCGCGTAGCGGGCTCTGCAACTGCAAACGCGTCGTGGTTGTAGGGGCATGCGGCGGCAGTGGCGGCAGTCATGGTGGTGAACGCGGTCGCCTGTGACGTGTACGGGGGCAGCGAGGCTGCTGCAGCGACAGCTGCTGCGGTCATGGCGGCGAGCGTAGAGTTGCAGCCGGTCTGAGTCTGTGACCGAAGGCGTGCGACCTCTTGACACTCTTTGAGAGAGTGGCTGGATGACCTGTGGTGCGAGCACCACTTGCAGTCCTGTTGATGAGGGGGCGGATCCAGTAGGCCTGGCACCTGTGGCCTGGTGGCCTGTTGGTGGCGCGAGTAGGTGCTTGGCGGTGACGGATGGTGCTGATGTTGGGCATGACGCAGTCGATATTGTCCATCGTCAGTCTGTTGATGCAGTTTTCCGGCGTAGAGGACAGTGTCAGGGCTGGGAGCAGCGGAGAGGGAGGCTTCAACATGATCGAGAGCACGTAGAATGGTCTCAGCTGGCGCGTTGTCGGCAAGCGCGTTGAACTGGGCATCAAAGTCCGGGCTTACGCCTCGCAGCGCGGTAGCAAGGATGACGAGGCGACTGTGCTCGGAGATTCTGTGTCCTCCAGTGTCGGCGGCCAGCACGTTGACGAGCGCCTGGATGCGCGCCCAGATTGAGCGTACTGTGTCGCCTGGACGACACAAGTAGATGTCGGGCTTACCGAGGTCACGTCTGGCGGTCTGGAGAGTGACGTCATTGTTGCCGTATCAGTTGTTGATCGCGACCCAGAGAGCGAGCAGACAGCCGTCACTCATGCCGGAGATGTCTTCTAGTAGCTCCAGCACAATGGTGCTGCAGATAAAGACAAAAGTCTTTCTGCGCCCCTTGCAGATTTTTTGGGCAGTCTTGAGGCTTGCGGAGATTGAGTTGGATGTGAGGGTGATGGAGATGTTATTGGGTTTGACGCCAAGAGTTTTGAAGAGGTCTGAGGTGGTTTTGATGTTGTGCTTGTTGATGGCGTTGATGACAACTGTGTAGTCATTTGTGATGTATTTGATGTTTCCTTGTTCATGAAGGGCAAGGTGTATGGTTTGGCTCCACTTGGTGAATGAAGATTGGTTGTGGAGAGGAACAATTCACAGGGTGATGGTGTTGGGTTTGTTCATGGTGCACTAGAGGTAGTGTGGGCCCATAACCTGTTGGAAGGTGAAAAAGAGAGAGAGAGAGATGATGAGGCTGAGAAGCCATGGACGTGTGAGTGAGGAGGAGAGAAAAGAGGAATAAAATATATTTGAGGAGTTTTAGTGAACAAATATCTGAGTGAGGGGAATAAAGTGGAAATACTCAAGATTATGAGTATCCAACAGCCACAGAATTTTGGACGTCTGGAGTGCGACATTTGACACATTCCAGACGCAAATACTGGATTTTACTTGGCCCAGTGAGGAAGTTCTTACAAGGGTCCACTTCTGTTTGCGCCCGTCGCACAGGCGAAATCTCACTCAAGATGGCTGTGGCGAAGGAATTTTAGCTTCGTGGTGTGGGCAAACAGAACGCGGCTAACAGACAGAGCAATGCTGTTCTTATGTTCTGTTAGCACTCATACAAAAGAAAAGAGACAAGAAACCCCATTTTTATTGCTGAGTGGAGCAGAGGCACAAGTACACTGTTGCAGTGGGGGCGGGCTGTGAGAGATGAGCAACACCTCACTTGTGTTGCTCACAGATGGCTGGCCACCTCATCATGGTTCATCCTCTCAAAGAAGCATGTGCACTGAGTGAGGAAGACAGTGAACTGCTGGTTCATGGCACGCTCCTGCTCGAGACTCTTGTTGAAAGAGGCCACAAGCAGGTCGACCAGCTTGACGGTCCATGAACAGTACAACTGCTCCTTGTCTGCCATTTGCTGCTGCTTCTCATTGTGTGCTTGACAAGCACGCTTCTGCACTTCAGCAGCCTGAGTGGCAGCTGCATGCTCTTCATTGGCAGGCACTGAGCGCGCAGAGGTTGCCATCATCTCATGTGCCCAGATCTGCTCAATGGCTGCCCGTCCACGCTCAATGAGCTTCTGTAGGATGCACTGCTTATTCTCAAAGATGACGCAGGCACTTGCGCGTTCTGCCTCCATCATCTTCTTCTTCTTTGGCAGTGAGTATTCCTCTACATAATAAAAAACAATCAGTTAAAAAATAGAACATCAGAAACTGATATGAAGGAGGGCATACTGATGTCAAAGCTGCGCAGGACAAAGCTTGTCTGGCGTTGGAGGTTGGTGTAGTGGCCATCAAAAGCATCATTGTCAGCATCAACCACAAGATGGTGGTGGCGGCAGATCCATTCCCAAACCTGATCCTTACGCCAGGTTGGCTTGGCCGCCACCATCTCAAGGAGGGCAATTGACACCTCATGTGGCCAGGTGATCCTTTTGCGCTTCTCCTGAGGGATGGGGAGGAGAGGGGAGATGAAAGGGTGACCACCAGGACTCCAAAGCAGTGAGAGGGTGGATGTACTGGGATGGTGGTGAATAAGATCAGCACGCTCAGACTCTGCCACCATGTTGCTGTCATCCTCAGAGGGAGCAAACGGCTCCTCCTCCTCTTCCTCCCCAGCATCTATGTTACATTTAGAAATGATTTTAAAATTAAAGTTTATGATTATCAAATTTAATAATCAATTTGATGAGGGGCACTTGTACCACACGATTGATTGCAGCCCTGACTCCTGGGCTGCTTGCCCTTGGTGGACAAGCATGCCCTCTTGGGTGGTGGGGCTGCCCTAATGGCAGCAAATGGGCCACCAACAGGCAAGGCAGGAAGAGGTCGCAGTGTGTCAGTGGAGGAAGATGATGGTTGGTGAGGATGGTCCATTGTGAAAGAAGAGAGAGATAGTGTGTGGTGTGGAAACACGTGTGGGAGTGTTGGTATGTGCACAAAGGCATGATCAGTGGTCATGATCATCAACAAAATCGTCTTCACAGAATATAGGTTATTCACTCAATCACCATTTTTCTACAATTTTCAACTTCCATCTACCCACATACCTATCCTCTCCACAATCACCATGTCACTGGCAACTCTTCTCCAATTCTACCACATTATTATTTTAATCTACTTGCGACTGCTGCACCAGCGCAGCCACAGCTGTCGCCTGATGGCAGCCATTTTTCTCATCCTTCTTGCTGGCATGGAGTGGCGAGCGATCCGCCTCTACGCTAACACCATCCGGCGGCGAGACCCCCCTCTCCTTCTCCTCGGCCAGCGGAAGTGCCACAACCGGCGGCGCTGTCGAGCGCGCATCTCTGACCGCCCAACACTGGCGAAGTTCTCAATTGGCTGCGTGAGATGCCCAAGGTCTCAACACTTAAGTGCACTTGCCATCAAATTCGAGGTCTCTCGGTCTGTCGTCTCTGTCGTCATCAACACGCTCATTTATGACCTTCGCGAAGTCCTGGCTGAGATCATCCCCATCAACCTGCCTGCCCACTGGACCAAGCACGAGTTCGAGGATGTTGTTGGTGCGGTGGACTGCACATCTCACTACCGGTGCCGCATTCATCCTGGGCAAGCTCTGTACTACCGCGGCGACAAACATGCTCACTTCATCACCGCACAGGTACGTCCTCCCTTCCGGTCTTGTTCTCCCGTTTATTTATTTTTCCCTTTATTTTTCCATGTAGGTCATCTGTGCTATGGACGGGAGTGAGATCTACTCTGTCACTCTTGGCCTTGGCCACAATAACGACAGTGGTATGGCTATCCTCACGGGCCTCAAGGAGGGCTTACTTGCAGCTGACGTCAAGCTCATTGCTGACGGCGGCTACGGCAAGTCCTATGCCGTGACTCCAACGGACAAGGCCAACCCACGATGGCGTGCGGAGCATGCGGCGCGACGGTCTGTCATTGAGAGGGTCAACTCACGCACAGCCACCTTCTCCGCCTCCTGTATCAACACAGGCAAGTTTCGGGGGCCCCCTTTAGCTCCAGACCGTCGCTCTCATGTGCATTTATCATTTCGTGCAGCACGGGCTGCAGTTCGCCCCCCTCTAAACCAACCCACGAGGCCCAGCCCAGTTCCACTGGTCCCATGAGGACCTGGGCTCCAGCGACAGCGAGGGCGGCGAGGACGATGGCGACATGACTGAGAGCAGCGAGAGTGATGAGAGCGAGAGCGACGATGTGCTCGCTCCTCCTTGGTGATTGTCGCGCCTCTTACTCGCTCGGCGTCTCTTTTCTTTTGTACGAGCGCTAACAGAACATAAGAACAGCATCGCTCTGTCTGTTAGCCGCGTTCTGTTTGCCCGCGCCGCGAGGCTAAAATTCCTTCGCCGCTGCTTGGCTGAGCCGAAATTTCTCAGCGCCGAGGCCTTGCAAACAGGCTCCGAACTTCCTCAGTAGGGAACAAACAGCAGAGTCTGGCTTTGCGCCAAGAGTGGGAGGGCGAGAATAGTCGAAAAAGGCCTAAGCGCGTGCCTGTGGGCGCGTGTTCTGGCCTGTTTCGTCCACGCCCAGGTCGACGTGCGCTCAGGCGCACCGGCAAGGTCGGTCTTCTTCTTCTAACGCAGGCCGACAACCACCACCAGACCAACAGCAGCAGCAGCAACATGCAGAACATCAAACTTTTCGGTGCGTGCAGGGCGTGGAGAAGCGCGTCGCCTGGTTTTTCTTGGGTCTACAAGACACTAACTAACGCACATCTTTTCTCTTCTTCTTCTTCTTTCCACCACCGCCAGTGGTGGGTGACGGCGGCGTCGGCAAGACGTACCCCCTCCCTTCATTATTTTATTCGAAATTGATTGTAATTAAATAAAATAATTAATTACAATTAATTTCGAAAACAAAAATCAGGTGTGAAATGATCAGCTACACCACCAACGCCTTCCCTACCGGTACGTTCTCGCGCCACGCACACACACACACACACACACGCACGCACACGCACACGCAACATCGCACCGCTGAGTCTCTCCTCGCGCCCCTGTGTAGAGTACATCCCACGGTCCGTGTTCGATAATTCTAGGTATAGCGCTTACCAGTAGTGTATAAGTTAGTTATCTAAACTTCCTTACTTCCTGCTGCTACTACTACAGCGCCAACGTGATGGTCGACGGCAAGCCCATCAACCTGGGCCTCTGGGACATGGCCGGCCAGGAGGACTACGACCGCCTCCGCCCGCTGTCCTACCCGATGACCGACGTCTTCCTGGTCGCCTTCTCCGTCGTCAGCCAGTCCTCCTTCGACAACATCAAGACCAAGGTGTGTGCGTGTGTGCGTGCGTGTGTGCGTGCGTGCGTGCGCGGTGGCGCGTGCTCATGTAGCGCAGCTGACGTGTGTGTCTGCTGTGGGTTCAGTGGGTGCCGGAGATTTCGCACCACTGCCCGGGCGTGCCCTTCGTGCTGGTGGGCAACAAGATCGACCTGCGCGACGACCCCGAGACGGTTCAGCGCCTGAGCGAACGCGGCCTGCGCCCGATCTCGACCGAGCAGGGCGAGGAGCTGGCCCGGCAGATCGGCGCCGTCCGGTACGTCGAGTGCTCGGCCCTCACCCAGCAGGGCCTCAAGAACGTCTTCGACGAGGGCATCCGCGCGGCTCTCAACCCCCGTCCCAGCACCCACGGCGGCTCGCGCACCACCTCGTCGCGCCAGTCGCTCTCGTCCCTGCGCCGCTCGGTCACCCGCCTCGGCTCCGTA
>CDFE01038612.1:0-14038 GCA_000826465.1 Acanthamoeba mauritaniensis | reverse complement strand
GACTTGGTTCGCCATGCGACACAAACTTGGCTATGACACAGACTTGGCCCAACACAAACCTGGCTCAACAGAACTGACACAAACTCGGCTCTACACAAAGTTGGTCTGACATAAACTTGGCTCGATACAAACACAAACTTGGTTCGACACAAACGCAAACTTGGCTAGAGCAAACACGATGCAAGCTGACAAGATGAGAAGCAGAGTTTGGTTTGCCCTCGACGACGCCGACTTGGCAACGCATCGAGTATGCCGCGACGCGCCAGACATGCTGGTCTCTGCACGCCTGGCGTGAGCGCGCGCCAAGCATGCCGCGCCGAATACGCCGCCGTGTCAAGTATGCAGCGCCAAGTATGCCGCGCCAAGTACGCCGCGTAGAGTATGCCACGTCGAGTACGCCGCGTCGAGTACGCTGGGCCGAGTACGCCGCGGTGAGTGTGACGCGCGGGGTATCGCGGTGAACGTGACGCGCTGGCAGCAAGCAGTCTGAAGTTTGTTTGTGTTGGCGATTTGGTGTGGCAACATAAACTTGACTTGGTTGGCCATCCGACACAAACTCGACTTCGTTGGCCATCCTTCACAAACTTGGCTCGACGAAAACTTGGTCTGACACAAACTTGGCGCGACACAAACGCAAACTTGGCTCGACACAAACACGATGCGAGCGGACAAGATGAGGAGCAGAGTTTGGGTTGCCCTCGACGACGCCGACTTGGCAACACACCAAGCATGCCGCGGCGCGCCAGACATGCTGGTCTCTGCACGCCTGGCGTGACTACACGCGCCAAGTATGCCGCCTTGAGTATGCCACGCCAAGTATAGCGCGGCGAGTATACCTCTGCTAGTGCGGCACGCCGAGTACCGCGGCGGGTGTGATACGCAGCCGGCAGTCTGGCCAACTCGGTGGGCCGACACAAACTCGACTTGGTTGGCCATCCGACACAAACTTGGCTCTACACAAACCTGGCTCGACACAAACTTGGCTCGGTCCAACACAAACTTGGTCCGACACAAACTAGCCGCAAACGCGATGCGCCAGACATGCTGGTCTCTGCACGCCCAGCGTGAGTGCGGGCACCAAGTATGCCGCGCCGAATACGCCGTGCCAAGTATGCCGCGCCAAGTTTCTTGCGCCAAGTATGTTGCGCCAAGCTAAGTATGCCGCTCCAAGTACGCCGCGTCGAGTATGCTGTTGAGGTATCACGCAGTTGATGGAAAGATAAGAGAACTCGGAGGAGCCTCTTTGATTTATTATCTAACGTGTGTGTGTCACATATATGGTAAATACCTAATAAAGATATACTAGAATACCGGAGTCGTGTGCAAGTGTAGTTGACACTACACAACATATGCCACGTCGAGTACGCTGGGTCGAGTACGCCGCGTCGAGTATGCTGCCGCAAGTATGCGACGCCGAGTACGCCGCGGTGAGCGTGAAGCGTGGGGTACTGCGGTGGACATGACGCGGCATGCTTGGTGTGGTGCCAAGTACGGCGCGCTGAGTACCACAGCAGGCGTGGCGGGCTGACGGTAGTTTGCCTAACTGGGTGGGCCGACATCAACTCGACTTGGTTGGTCATCCAACATGAACTTGGCCATTTACCAAAAACTTGGCTTTACACAAACACAGAGTTGGTGCGACATAAACTTGGCTCGACACAAACGCGATGCGAGCTGACAAGATGAGGAGCAGAGTTTGGTTTGTTCTCGGCGACGTCGAGTCGACGACGCATCGAGTATGCGGCGATGTGGTAGGTATGGTGGTGTCTGAGCGTTCAGTGAGTGCGCCAGGTATGTGGCGGTGAGCGTGGTGCGTCAAGTGCCACGGCGAGAGTGGCGCGCTGGTGGCAGTCGGCAGTTGGTTTGCGTGGTCGACCTGGCGGGCCGACACAAACCGGGCTTGGGGTTTGCCATTCGACACAAAGTTGGTCGGACGCAATCGCGAAGCGAGCCAAGAAGGCAACGAGTGGGTGGGGCTCGCCGTCCATGATGCCAATTTAAAGACGACGCGCCGAGTATCCGCACCATACATGCTGGTCTCGGTGCGGCGGCGGCGGCGGCGGCGAGGACGGAAACCAAGGTCAGGTGCGTGAGGCCGTGCACGGTTCTCGCGTTTGTCTTGTTTATTTTGGAAGGTGTGGCAGAGTGCGCGCAACAATAGGCATCGTCGCAGCAAACCAGAGAAGCGGCAACTCCAGCTCTTCTTGCCTTGGTTTCCATAGCCAAATACATGCATTCCGCCTTGCCTGAATCCCCCGCCCATGCAGCCCTGGGCTTGTCGACAGATCCGGGACCGGAAGGAGCAAAGTCATCGAAGCGGCGAGCCTCGGCGCTGGTGCACTTGACAGGTGGTTTCGACTTGGCAGGGGCCTTGAGGGCGCGGCGGGGAGCCAAGCCCTCCAGCCACATCTCACCCGCCTTAGCAGATACGATGGTCTTGGGCCGCATGTACAGGCGCCTGTCCTCCAAGGAGAAGTAAAGGCAGAAATTGCACGACAGCAGGAGCGGGTGGTTCAACCGAATGAAGGCTTGAACGAGGCTGAGTGCGGCATGTGTTCCCGCACTGGGCTCAATGTCGGTGAAGCGATGTGCGAGCAGCCTGTCCAACTCCTGGTCGAGGGCGGATGCGTAGCCTCCTTGGTAAAAGAGACAAGGCGAGACTCCCCTGGGGCAAACAGTGACAGGGAAGCAAATACTGCGTTGGTTGCAGATGACGAGGGTGTGCGGCCTCGCTTTGGCGATCAGCCGCAGGAAGCGCATCAACTCGTCCCATCGCATGCCCGTGACGTCGGCGGCTGTAACGAGGTTGATTGGTTGGATGCGCCGGCGGAGTAGATGTTGAACGAACCGCAAGACCACTTGGATGTCGCGCTGTAAGTAACACCGTTCGAGGACTGCGTCCAGGCACCATCTGTGTCTTTGCTAAACACCAGGTGACTGGCACAGGCGGCTGCTGTGCTCGTAGTGCGGCTTGTCTCCCTCGCTGGTGATGAACTCGTTCAGGAACGTGTAGTCCCGCGCCTCGGTCTGGGCCTTCTCGACGGTGTCATCGCCGCCGCAGTTCGTGAGCGAGGACCTCTGGATTTCCCCCTGATCGAGAGGCAAGGAAGTCGGAAAGGGACCGGCAGCCAGGCCGTGGAGAATCGACGAAACGGTCGAGGCGGGTCCCCTTAGGGTGAGCTCGATCGTATTCTTGACGTCGCTGTCATTGGACTTGGTTATGCGGTTGGTGGCCATCGGAGAACGTGGGCAGGACGGTAGGTACGGTTTTGCTGGGTCTAAGGTGAAGAAATGGCACCACAGCAGGATCGGACCTTTCTCAGGATGACTCCCGCTCGAGGAAGAGTTTGGCCCTTAGTTTCCGTAGCCAGGCGTAGCCACTATGGTGGTGGGATTTGTGATTGTTGGCATGCGTTCCGTGTGGCTCTTCAAGTTTGCATACTTCTTGTGTTGGAAGCGCAAGGGGAGGGATGATGCAAGTCCAGTTCCCACACCCCACATATACAGGTTTTGGAGGGAAACAAGGATGATGTTGAATGATGTTCCTTTAAGTGCAATAGACTTGCTTTCCCACAGGGGTCGCCTGAACAAAGCAAGAGACAACAAGGCCCTATTGTTCTGCATGCGTCCTCTTCAGTCGCTCAAACTTGACCAGGCCGACCTTGTCCACGCTCTCACCGTGTCTGTCGATGATGTTGTGGCTGATGCACAAAAGGCAGCAGCCGATCATGGAGCGCACGCCTTCAAAGAGATTCCTATCGTAGGCCCATTCATGCCAGCCTGGCTCCCTGCGCGCCTCCGAGCTCATGATGGTGAAGTCGATGAGGTAGGCAAGTTGGTCCGGCCGGGGTTCATGGCACAGCAAATAGATGTCGATGTTGTGAAGGTGAGCCGACTGAAGGACCTCGTCAAAGACCCGCGAACAGGGCCAGATCTTGCTGTCGATGACGAGCAAACGACGCGGCGCCTGTTCCGATCCGCTTACCGAGATGTCCTGGCCGAGCAGGTGGTCAAAGGCTTCCTTGTTCAGGGAGTAAATCGCTAGCGCGTTGGGCACACATTCCTTGACGACCTCTTGGCACGCACCGCGCGTCGTTACGAACATGCCAGCCGAGTAAGAGACGGCCCTGTCGCGAAGGCACGAACCGAGTGTGCGAAGATCGCCGCCCATGATGTGTACCGTCTGTCGCTTTCGACAAACCTATGACCCGCATGCTGATTTTGGCGTCAGACTCTTGTTCGCTCATCGCCGGGCCAAACTCACAACGGAGCGGATCGTGGGGACTTTGCCGGATGGTCCACGTCTTTGGTTGTTCCTCTTCGTCCTTGTGATCGGCGGCGAAGGGGATGGGACTCGGAGGCGGAAGGTCGCACATGGGTACAAGTGGCGGGAGGAAGAGGATGGTTCAATGCCAAGTGGCGCCGCCGAACTCTTCAATTACCCGCCTGCCGGTCCATGGCTGTCTTCTCTACGATAGCCACCTCTCCTCTATGGGGTCTGGGAGTCTCCGCCTTTTTATGGAGGTGCTTTTGGTGTTTTTGGCTTGAAAAAGTGTAAAATTGCATATACATCAGGCTCTGGATGTGAGGCCGTGGATGGAGTAGTTGCTGACAGGGTCGTAAGAGTCCGGGTCAACGTCGTCGTCGGCCACCATTACGTCGCTGGCGAGGTTGCGCCCCATGGGGCCTTCGCTGAGGGACGGCAAATTGGGGTTCCTCGACATGGCCAGGGGCGCGGTGGTCAAAGCGGGGTCAACGCCGGCCATGCGCAACTCTTGCCAGAGAGCCGCGTAGGCCGGGTGGGTCAGGAGGGAGACCGAACCTGAGCCCACGCTCGCGGTCTGACCCAATATGGTCTCCTCGCTCACGGTGCCGTTGCCCACCGAGTCGGGCTTGGCAAAGGCCGCCGCCGAGGCCAGAATGCGGGTGGTCTTCTCAAAGGAGCAGGTCATCATCCAGCCGGTGTTGATCTGGTTGACGCCATTGCGCGACATGGCGAGCAGGCGACCCGTGTAGGTCATGGTGTCGGCCACGACGCCGATGTGGCGCTCGTCGATGTAGGAGCTGTCGACGCAGAGCGCGGCGCGGCAGCACCGCCTCCGCGGCCTCTATGCCGAGAGAGGTCGCCATCCAGTGGATGTTGTTGGTGTGCGTGCGGTTGGGGTCCACGTGGGGCGCGGTCAAGAGGTCGCCAAAGGCGTGCTTGGCCGAGATCGCCATGTCCACATCGAGCAGCCACTCCTCGTCCCTGTCGCCGCCGTTGCCGCCTTCCGTGCCTTGGCCGCCAATGGACCATCTGGGCTTCTGTACGAGCATGGGCAAGGCACGCGTCACACCCACGATGCCCGAGACGACGAGGCGCTTGCTGAGGCTCTCTCGCACTCGGCACAGGAGACCGCTCTCGAAGCGCTCGCGCGTTTCAACCGCCGGCAGCCGCTCCGCCATGGTGGCGGCCAGTGGCACGTGCACCTCCAGCACATGTCCGTCTTCGCCGGGCGGGAGCGCGTATACAAAGGTCAGCACCTTGGCGGAGCCGTCAAGGGCGCTCTTGACGGCGCGCGCCACTTCGTGAACATGAAGGGACATCGCGTCCGTATACGTGTCGGCCGTTTTCAGTGCGCTGATGCAGGCGCCGAGGAAAGGCGACCGCCTCTGCCTGCCGGAGACATGCGCTGCGGCGGCCGGCTCCTCGTCTCATCGCCATAGTCGCGTTGGCCGACAGCGGTGACGACCTTTCGCGCTGCAGCTTACTTGGTCTGCGCGCCGTTTCCCCGCTTCGCAAAGATGCGCAGCGCCCGGTTGGCGCGAGGACCATAATTCTCGCAATTTTTCTCCCAAATCTCGACCGCCAGTCATTTCGGCCCACCATGCCAGAACCCGTACACTATCCTAAACCCAAACCAAACCCACCACCATTACCCTAATCACATTTGTAGACCTCGCCCTAATCAAACTTTGTTCCCCAGTGTTCATTGTGGGCCACACCCTAATCACCTTTGTGGACTGGTCGTGTTTTGGGAAGAATTTGTCGTGTTTTATGGATTTCGGCCGGTTGGCACTTGCAAGTGCCCGTCCAGGCAGGCGCGAGCAGACCACATAACACTCACGACGTCCTCTGCCTCGGCATCGGCATCAACACCAGCGTCCGCCCCAGTCCCAGCCCCAGCCCCAGCTTGTCGGCCTCCGCGCCAACAGCACACCCGCCCGAATTGCAACAGCGTACACCAGCGTCAGCAGCACGTGCCCGCACCAGTGCCAGCGTCAGCGTCAGCAGCACTTGCCACCACCACCGCCACCGATCAGCACCACTCGCTAGCGTCAACCTCGGCAACAGCACTCGCCAGCGCCGACCATTCCACTGCCCGCAGCGCACTGTTCTTGCCCTCGCCAGAGTTGGGGCTTGCACCCGACCGCGGTCCACGGCAGCGGCGGCAGCATTGCGTTCGCCCTTCGACCTCGCTACTTTTAGCTCGCGCCACACTCGATAACGTTGACCATGATAACAAGCCACTCACCCCCGCCCGCGAGCACGATCCGGCCACTTTTCGCATACGCGCGCGCAAGCCTACGCGCATACTCACGCGTACTCGTACGAGTCGCCTCGCGCGCGCGTGAGTTTTCCGTGGCGACCTCCCGTGCGCCGACGCGTGGGTACGTTGTGAGTATGCTGGCGTCCTCGCCCCACTCTCCCACCCACTATGCTCGCCGCCGGCGCCCCAGTGGCGAGCAACGGCGCGTGCCGTCGCCATCGTCTTGCCGCGAGCGCTGCGGGGAGGATTTGCGGGCGCCCCCAACCGTTGGATGTGGCTGTGCTTCGCACGCTGAAACTCAAACGCGAGAACAAGAACACGGCCATGCCTTTGTTCTTGCCCCCCACCGCCGAACGCCGAACGCCACCAAAAATATCAAGCGCGATCGCGACGTCGCCCGCTTACATCAAGGGCCGCTGTGAGCCTCGGCCACATTCACGCCCGCCGCGATTTATGCTCCTGCCCGCCGTCGTTTCCTCTCGTACCAGTCGCCACCGCCTGCTGCCATCGCCAGCGCCGCAGCTGCCACCGTCGTTGCTGCTGCTGCTGTTGCTGCTGTTGTGGCGCGCAGTGTCAACCCACGCGCGCGCAAGAGATTATGACGCCGGGAAGCGTGAGCGTATTTCGCACGCGCGCTTCGCTGCCTGTGGCTGCCGCCACAACCCCACTATCATCGCCAGCCCCGAAAGCGGGCGCTAGCGCAAGCACGGGCCTCGACATCGAGGGAGCAAACCGCAGGCGTACGCTGCTACTGCCACGGCTACTACTGCTGTTGCGGCTGCGGGGGTTTGTGTACAGCTCAGTCGCTGCAAGAGGCGCAAGCCGACGACGTTGGGACTGCTGCCGTTTCCGAGGTGCGGATGCTTTTGGAACAGTTGCACATTCTTGATGCGCACGGGCTCGGTGCCCACCACGCGGCGCACCAGTGGGAGCACGCGCTCGCGGTAGAGGCGGTCGACGAAAAATGCCTCGTCATAGGTATGCAGATTTTGCAGTTGCTTGGGCTTGCCATTGCGCTCTTCGACAAAGCTGTCGCCCGCGGCTGGTCGCACACGCGCAAGGGCCAGTATAGTGTCGGCGGTGTCGTCTTCATCGAATACCGCCTCGATCTTTCCATAGCCGTTGTCGGCCAAAAGGTTACGAGCACACACTTTTGATCCGGTCGTAGTCTGCATACGTCGCGTGCGTTTGGTTGCCGTTGGAAAGGTCGCGTGTCACCGGCCCAATGAAAACAATCGGGAAAGATTGGGCTGTGCCTTGGTGCCTTTCTTTTGTACTCGCTCGCCTCTTCGTGGGCGCCCGCGAGAAAAACGCGGCCGTCCAAATGTTGCGTGGTCGCCGTAGTCCATGACCAAAACCTTTTGTGTTGTCGCATACACGCTCGACCGGATGCTCTTTCAATCATGCAAGGTGCAGATCGGAGTGTACGCGTTCGCACATGCCCGCGATCCGTGAATGCGATCGTTTTGTTTTATTTAATAGCGCGTGCCAAGTCAGCAAGCCTACGCGGCTGCAACATCCGACCTGTGTCCACATAGGACGGCCGCGGTCTAAAGCCAATCGCGCGCACGCGAGGTTGTCCACAGAACGCCAAGCGCGTGTGCTGGCCGGCCTGCAAAAAGCAGCTCTCTGGCCTAACGGTGGCAATCACATCGACAGAGGTGTGTGCGCGTGACGTGATTCCATGTACCTGCGTGGTGGGTGCCCACGTTACGCCACACGGTGAATTCTCCGCGGCTCGTGCCGCCGCCGCGACCCTGTCGGTCATCAGTGCGCATACCTAGCAGTGAAATTGAGAACACCAGCATGTATAATAGCGGCTGGCGTCGGTAAATGCACGCGCTTCCGACATCGACAACACCAGCATCGCAGGAGCAAGTAGCGTGTGTCTCCAAGGAGCGTCTGTCTCCAGCAGCAAAGGCCCTCAGCAGCAAACACTGCTATTGAAGAGCCGATGCCAGAGTGCGCCAGCAATGAGAACGCCCTACATGGGCGGCGTCAGCATAAATCGTCTTCAATAGCGCGTCGGCACGCCACAACCCAGCCGAAAAAACATCATCTTGCGCGCTCGTACCTCGGTTTATTCCAAGACCGACGTGCACATGAGCAAATGCAGGAGATGCACTTGTATTGGGCCTACGCTTCCACTTCCGCCGAAAGTGAGCGCAAGTGCGGCGGTCACCTCAAACACCGGTAGCGTTGTTTTTTGCCCAAGAACACAAAAAAACGGTGCGTAGGTTGGCCGTTCAGTTTATATTATTCAAGCCACCCGAATATGAACCCAACCACCAACATTCCTCTTCCCCACACATCCCGTACTACCCACATCTATGGGCAGAGTATGGACTGGGTGATGCGTCCTGGAGAATGGCTCTTAGATGAGATAACAAAGGTTGTCTACGGCGAGAGCTTCACGGAGCGGTTGGAACGAAGACGAAACGGACTCGCGCTATCTGGGCGGTACCACTCGTAGATGACCATTCACAATCGTTGCATGTCTTAACATAAATGTGTACCTGGTTCCTACACACTTTGATCACTTTTATTTCGACCTACTCTTTCGCTTTGATTTGTTCCTTCGCTTCATTTCCCGCGTGCACGCTCCATATTATGTCACCACGACCTAACAAACGCTGTCTTGGTCTTGGTATATTTCCACTCATGGGCGCTCTGCTGCGTCTTAGCGCCAACGAGGGTCGTTGACACTGAGAACAACGGCACTAAACGAAACGCAAGCTAAATCTCTCGTCAGAAGCAGGCGCGCCAACATCGACGACGTCAGCGGCGAGCATCTCCAATGACGACGTCGGCATCGAATGCGTAGGCCCTGCGCCTTAATCCCCGCCGCGCCATCTTGCACACTCATCCTTCACCGCAGCCCAGAGAGAAAGAAGAGGACGAAGCGCCCCCTCTTCTTTCTCTCGCGCGCACACGTCGCCAAGCCGCGCCACGCCGTGTCAACATAACTCAGCAGATTCTGTACCTAGCTTCTGTGTATTGTCATGCTCGCGTAAAACAAAAAAAAACCAACAAACGTGAGCGCCACGCACCTGACCCCTTTGCCCGCCCTCGCCGCCTCTGTTTTACTCCGCGTATCATACTCGGTGTCGTCTTTGTGTTGGGTGAGCGAGTCGGCAAGACAACAAGTTGCGCCGAGTCAAGTCGAGTTGGTGTCAGCTCAGCAAGTCGGCTAAACAAATCGAGTTTGCATCGAGCCTACCGCGCGCTGACGCCAACGGCGGAGTACGACATGGTTGAGTTGGCGCAGAACGCGAAACGCCATGCATGGCGTCACAGTGCATTTGAATCAAATAAACAAGTTAGCAACATAGCAAGTTGAGTTGAGCTTGCGCCACGTTTGTGTCAAACCAAGTTTGCTTCGGATGGCGAACCAAGCCGAGGTTGTATTGCCGCGACACGTTTACCGTGCCAGCCGGATTTGCCAGCGCGACGAGATATGACGCGGCACATTTGAAGTCGCGCACTCGGCGCGGCATGCTTGGCGTTGTGAACGCGACGTGGCACGCTTGGCGCTGCGTAACTTGGCGAGGCATAAGCTAGCGCCGTGTGCTGATGTTACGATTGAATTTGCGTCGCGAGAACAAGATGGCAAGACAACAGGTCAAGTCGAGCGCGCGTGGTGTTCGTGTCGGCCCAAGAGTTTGCGTCGAGCCAAGTTTATAGTGGGTGGCAAAACAAGTCGAGACTGTGCCGACTCGCCATGTTGGCTCGAACCGAGTCTGACCAGGTGTCAGCACGGTAGGATGAAACCGCAAGCGGCGTCCGAGCCTCCTGACGCGCAGCAACTCGGCGGCGGCATAAAACCACATCGCAGGCTACGCATATCGGCGGCGAACATCAAAATGCGCCGTGTGCCACAACCAAGGACGATGCAAGCACTCGCACCGAACTCCGCCGAGGTGTCCAGTGTAATAGGTAGCGGCACGTAGTGCATGCGGCCGAAGGCATCACAGTCGCGTGGTCAAAGTCGATGTAAGTAAGTACACCGTGCTCACTTAAATGAGGCGTGTCGGATGTGCTAGTCGACGACGCGCGGCACTCGTCACCAAGAGCATAATGCTTGCATGGTCAAAGTTGATGTAAGCGACCACACCGAATTCGCCTTGTCGAGGCGCGTTAAACGCGATCGTTTGTGACGCTCGGCGTTGGTGGCCCAAACTATCATGCTTGCGCATTCAAATTCTGTGTTAGTAATTTTCTTTGTCGAGGTGCGCCCGACGCAATGGCTGGCGACGCGCGGCGCTGCTGGTCGAAACTATCCACTTGCACAATCAAAGTCGATTGCCTTGTCCTACACAATGGCTGGCGACGCGCGGCGCCACTGGTCGAAACTATCCAACTTGAACGTCCAAAATAGATGTAAACTGGCGCGCCGTGTTCGCCTTGCCGATGCGCGCTCGACATGATAGTTGACGCGCGGCGCCGTTGGTCCAAACTATTACACTTGGGTAGTCAAAAATAATGATGGTGCGCCGTGTTCACCTTGTTGAGGCACGTTCGACGCAATGGTTGGCGGCGCACAACACAAGGGGTCAAAGGCCCGAGGCCATACGCGAGGCGACGGCCTGGATCGCCAACAAGGAACGTTTTGTCGTTCTGTTTGCCGACGCCGTGGCGACCTACTCGCGTGGCCTATGCTCGCTGCAGTATGACCCGACCTGCGACCGCGCACAATATGGCCCCTTTAGCGCTGCTCACACCACACACGGGCCAGCATTGCATTTTGTATTTCGAATTCACCACAGCGGCAGCGACGACGGCGACGCCGTCGGTGCGGCCGCCCTGGTACTTGGCCCCCACCCTGGGGGCATTGTTCTAGACTGGGTACTAGAGGTTTCTAATGTATAGTTCTAGAGGTTTGTTTTGCTCGGGCTGTCCCAGCAGACAACAGAATTTCCACACAAAAAAATGAGAAGGAGGGCACCCCACAACTCTGCAATCGCCAGCCCTCGCGGAACGCAATTCAAACAACACAACAAAAGCCAGCTACCCCCTAATCAACTCCTGACGCTTTTCAAAACTTCCTTTTTTGATAATAATCAAGGGCCGATGGTGTGTCAGCTCAACGAGAGGCTGTGTTTCACCTCGCAAAGGATGCGGGCGCACAATAAAGAACAAATGCGTTGTTGTGCGACGATTACATTACCATTGTTGTTACTGCACCTCCAGCCGGACTACGCCGCTTGCAAACCGGAGCGAGTTTGCCCCGAGCCGCGACCTTTGCCGCGCAAGGACACCACACAACAAAGAAAAAAAAGGCCAGGCTGCTGCCTCTTGCCTTTTATCGCGAATGGCCGCCTACGAGATTGGCTGCTGGGCATTGCGGGTTGTTGTGCCGGCGCCGTCGGCCTCGTCTGGGCCGTGGCGTCGCTGTTTGTCGCCTACAAGACGGCGCGCCTGGTCTGGCGCATTGTTCAAGCCATTCGGCTAGTGCAGGCCAAGTACGCAGCCATCACTGCCTCCCTCGGTACCAAGACCACCTCGGAGCTGCGGCCGGCGCATCTGCCAAACGCCGAGGCCTTGGGGGCCAGCAACAGATCGGCCGACAAGAGGGCCGAGCTGGTGGCCGTGCTGATTCACGCCGGAGTCTTGTTCTTTGGTGCCGACCAGCCAACCCCTGCCGCACCTGTACATTGCCCTCTGCGCAATGCCATCGGGTGCGCTCGTCCGACGTCGACGGTAAGCGCTTGTGAGCCCCAGGGGCGCTCTCAAGCCGACCCGCTGGTCGTGGGCCTTCAGGGACCCTCTGTCCCATGGGCACGCAGGGCTACGTTGGCGCTACCGGAACACACACAGGGTCCTTCGGGTCCTATGGGCGCACAAGGCTACGTCGGCGCTACTGGCGCGCAGGGACCCGCTGGCCCTGGCATCGTGTCGGGCTCGGTGATCCCCGCCGCCGTGGGATTGACTCCGACTGTGCTGAGCGCGCGCCACACGATGTACAGGTTTCCCACACGCGCGGATGACGCTGGCGCCGGCGAGCAGTTTCAAGACTGAGGCCGAGGACAAGCGGAATACAACTGCCGGAAGCACAGAACCTTTTTGTTTTGGCCTAAAATGGCATTTTGCACGCCAAAGAAGCCACACGGGAGAACTATGGAAAGCAACTCTGCAGCCTTTTGCGTCGCCTCTGTCTTTCGTTTCCCTCGGCGCTAAGCAAAAAAAAAAGAAAAGTGACACTCGCCGGCGGTAAAACAGAGGTGCCGCCAAACACAGCTCTTGTGCTGTGCCTTGCGTGGCATCACGCGCACAGAGCTGGTGGCTATTCGAGCGTGTCATACTTGGCGGCACATGCAGAACAACAACGCCGCACAAACCGCACAATGCACGGCCAACATTGCTCTTATTGGCTTTCAATGAGGACAGCAGGGCCGATTACAACCAATCTCTTGTCAACGCTTGCGGCTGGCAGTTGTCAACGCCTTGCTACTGGACCGCGGCCATGTCTCTGCCTCCATATGCCAATCAGATTGCCAACCAAACGGCCCTGGCCGGCGCCCAAACGACGACGCTGGCGGCGCTCGCCGCCATCCGTCACCATCCGGCCTACGACGCAGACAATGTGTGTCTCATTGAAGGTCGGCTCATCGAGCCCGTCAACATGATTGTCGCGGCCCATGGTGAGACTGCGCACGACAAAGGCGACGGCGGCAATCGCGAGAAGAACACCCAGTCGCTCGTGCACGAGTTGTTGGACCGCTCAGCCTATCGTCTTGCGTGGCACATTATAAAGCGCTGCGGCCTTGGCGCGCTCGCCGCCGAGGACAGCCTCGGCTTTTGTCTCATGGGCAGGCTATTGCGCGACATGGCAGACCGCCTGAGGCTCGCACCTTCGCGCCTGCTCTACGATCGCATTTTGACCTTTTTCAAGAAGCGCTGGTTTGCAAAGGGCAATGATTGCGCACCCTATGGCTTTCTCAATGGCTGCGTTGCGATAACGGGGCGCTCGCGTACAGGCGAGCCGAGGTCGCTGCTCGAACTGTTGGCGCTTCACTTCTGTTGCAATTTAACATTGAGGATGACACTTAAGGAGGAGAAAGAGTAGGAGGATCTCTAACAGGCAGCCATCCACAGGGATGTCGTTCCTCATCAGTTTGATGAACTTGTCTTTGGCCAGCCTGACCAAGAGAGGTCTTAGGGCTGGTGGTGAGGATGCACTCCTCCTGGCTGGGTTAACCCTAAGTGTGAGTGTGACTTCTTGCCAGTCACCCCATCCTCGCAGCCAGAACCACTGGGAAAACAGAAGGGCCAATAAACTCGACGATCTGTGAATAATCGCAGATCGTCGGGTATCTTGGTGGCCCCACGGCGAAGAACGTCGATGAAGCTGGCCACCAGAATAGTGTCGTTGTTATGCGCAAAGGAGGTGGCCAAGAATGTCGTGGAAGGTGGACATGATAAAACGATTTTTTAATAAATGTATTAAAAAACGAATTATTACTATGATTATTTATTATTGATGTAAGTATTCATGTTCTTTTCTTTTT